>VZTY01027940.1:0-31804 GCA_013400935.1 Turnix velox
ACAGCAGCATTAAAAAAAAAAAAGCCACCCAAACCTCAAAACCAACATCTTGTGTTTCTTGTTAGTTCAAGATAATTATGGAACTTAACACTCCAAATGATAATTACACTTGCTGTTGAGCACAGCAGCAATTTTAGAACTGCAGACCAAAGCAAATTAGCATTTTTGTCAAATGAAGTTAAATGTGCTTAAAATTTACTTCTTGATGCATATAGAATAACATTTTACAGTGACTCACTTAACATGTGTTGGAGAACAATCCTGCTGCTGGAATTCATCTGCCCAAACCCTGATGCTTGTATCTGAGCTAGATGTCAACGCTCCTTTTATAGCAAAAGAAGAGCAATTACTTTTCTAGAAATTAGTTGTCTAATTTGCAAATAGATCTCTAAAATAGGTCAGATCAATTGTAACTTCAAAATGGTTCTTTCCACTGACTGCAAAAGTCTCACTCAAGTGTCTCATCCTCCTTTAATTCCCATGATAAAATTTCTCATTGCATTATCTATTTCAGAGACCCCAGCTGAAAGAGGATATTGGATTAGATTTTTTTTCAAAACTGCAGGTTTTTTAATTAGACAATTAACTTCGAAATAAGTTGACTATTCTAATGAATTAAAATTTTTACTATTCAGAGAAATTCCTAGAATGGTTAATCAGGTCCTGTTTGGATGAGACCAGAATTCTCTTTATCCTCCATTTAAGATTCAGAAGAAACTGCCAATGAAATCCATGATCAATCAAGGTAAAATCAAAGAATTTATTCACAGGCTGTGTTACTACTCTGAATCAATAAGGTAAATACAACCTGCATGAACATGGTGATGTCAGACAGGCCATTGTCAGAAGTAATGTAAAGCAGGAAAGCACCACTGCAAGTTGAAGTCACTCCTGAATTTCTTAGCAGGACCATGCTCAGCTTGCTTAGTGAGGTTTTTTCTGCCATCCCTTAAATTTTTTTTTCTGTAATTTTGCTTCAAGAATTAACTTCCACTGTATTTTTCCCCATATAGTGTGACTAAAATCCCCATTTAGTTGTGATTAAATTATTTTTCACTTCTTTCAAAGGTATTAAATTTGATGGATGTAAGATAGACTGGACAATTATGGATTTTGACTCACATATACACAAGCTGCTACAGTTTTTGTAAGACTGCACAGGGTTGATTGTTTACTGAGGGATCAGTCATCCTGAATTGTTCCTAAAGATAAAATATTCATCTGCCTCAGGTGAAATGGAGAAGATTTGTGGCTTCCATTTGTCAACAGGTGAGTGCTTATAGGAAGACAAGTACACAATGCTTCTGAAAATTTCCAGTGGGACAGCAGTTTCTGCTCCTAATCCTATTTTAAGTAGATGCCCATCACCCTTTAGTTATGTGTATCTCGGTTGTATGATAATGCAATGAGTTCAATGTAATTTCAAATATTGATTTGAGATTGCAAAGATAGTAGTTAAGAAAGACAGATGGAAGAAGAAGATGCACAGTGTGCATTATCTACATTTTCCAAATACAACTTTCTTTGGTACTAATTCCATTTCCTTAAGAAAAAGACTTAGAAACCTCATAGTTCCTATACTAACCATCAAAATTAACTTGGTACCATCAGAGAAGATACTTAAACAAGGCTTCACAACCTGTATTCTCAAAGCATTTCATGCAATTGAGAATGACCTGGAAGCCTAATTTTGGCATGAGAAACTACATTGTAAAGATTATGAAGATTAAGTTATTCATTCCACTGATTATTCATTCCAAGTTTACAACGGTTAATATCCCTCCCTAGGTTTTTATCATATATATTTTTAAATGTAAAATTTCACCAAAACTTGTAATTTTCTGAGGAAATCTGTTTCAAGAAATTCGTTGACATTGACCTTTATTATGAAAAATCTAATATTGCACAATTGGCTTTGTTCAGGTAAGGATGTAGATGAATTGACAAAGATTAATCCAAAATGGTCTGAGCTCTATTTGTTTAATTGACAGTCCTGACACAATATTCCTAAGACAGAATTTTCCTCTCAAAATTGTAACAGAAATCAGAATAACTAATTCTTTTTGTCAATACTCTAAATATACATCTATACATCCACTTAATCCCAGGGAGGGGCAGGAAAGAAAGAATGCATTTGGGATGTGTGTGTTTCCTTTCCCTCGGGATTTGCATCACTTCATGTTATATCCATTATTTAAGCTTCAATTTAGAATCTTTAGCTAGTGGCAGAAAAACTAAATTGAAATAAATTACTCAGGAAAACTGACATATTTAATTTTGGACTTCAATTCAGAACAAGTAACCTGGGGGCAGTAGATGCTGCCAATAGAGATTGATTTGTCATAATATACTTGGATTCATCTATAATTTTAGTCTTTCTCTTACAATGTGAAAAGGCAGACATCCAAAATGATGAGAAATTCATGAGGAGTTTGTAGCCTCTTTACCTTTCCTCCTGCTCAAAAAAATCTATATCTGCATACAATGTCTCATTCTCTTTCCCAATTTTGTAGATCTGGAGTAGACCTTTTAGTCAATGGAGTGACCCTTCTGTAAGGTGGCATTGATAAAGAAGAGGGAAAGAGCATCTACTTTGCTCTGCTTCCCAAACCCTTTTTTCCTTTTTTTTATGAGAAAGCTGGTTTTGTGCACAATATGTTCATCAACAAGGAAAAAAAAATACTAATTTCTTCCATTTTCTTTCAAGCACTGCTCAGACTCCTTTCATTGGAAATGCCAGCTTTCTTATTGAAACTTATCATGGTCATAAAAACCTATTGTTACACTGTATAGTTTCTGAATCATAGGATGTAGCATAATTTTGCAGAAACTTGAGTAATTTTGCTTTGTGGGAGGGTTTGAAAAAGACAGCACTGAGTAGAAAGGATACTCTGTAGGCTTCACTTTTTCAAAAGTAAAAATAGAGGAGAAAATATGTCTCTATAAAGTTAGAGACATTGCATACTGCTTAAAAAAAAAAAAAGGAAAATCAGACATCTTTAAATTATAAACAATGACTTAATGTATCTATGTTTTCTATGTCCTTGAATGTATGGAGACACAAAGGAAAGCTTCCCTTTTTTCATTTTTACTTGCCAAGAAGTAAATATTAAGATTATCAGATTGATGAGAAGGGCGCAGTTCATGAAAAAAGCCACATAATCACATTGAGATCTCAGTGAGAATCCAATTCCTTTAAGAATACAACAGAGTATTCCATGAATATAAATATGGTTCTAAAAAGCATTTAGATTTTTAATTCAGTTTAGGGTTTAATTCAGTCAGTCACAGCCAAGGGTATCAGGAGGATGGTGAATACATACTTTAGATATTACATGAGCAGGAGGAAGTAGTAAAAATCCATAGCATGCTCAGCAGCCATTAATGCAAGTTACATAAGGGGCTTTTTCTAGTAAATCACTTCTCAAAAAAATAGGTGTACTTCTAGGTACTACAGCAGTATGAAACATGAAGGTGCTGGTTGTGTGAGATGTTTTACCAAGCCTGATCTTCAGAAGCTTTGTGCATTTTTCCAAGGCACATAAATCAAATTATGTTGTTATTATATCACAATTAGTCAGTGGGCAAAGCCAAAATGGCAGTCAAAAAGTGGAAAGCAAGCTCAAAACCAAAAAGAAACACAGAAAAGGATGTTTCAGAAAAGAGAGACCAATTTAATGGCATTATCTCACATGCAAAGTTGGGGACCATTTGTTAGAACTAATCTCATCTGATATCAGCCACCTAAATTTTAGATATGCAAAATAAAATAAGTTTTGTATATTTTCATTAATTCTTTTGGTTCTAAACAGATAAACACTGCAGGTACATGACTGTGAAGAGAATCCTCACTCTTGTGTGTACAGGTTCCTTTGTACGTATGGATCTGGGGTGAGTTAAGATGTGCTAATGAAACCAAAGTATCTGGTCAAGAATAGCAGATGTGAAGAAGTTACTCATGACTTTTTGGAGCAACTGGATTGAGTCAGAAAAGTACTTCAGGATATTTAACACTGTGTGGGATACACCTGCTTAAAGCCTCTGAATCCCTTTGTAGATAAAGACATAGAAACTGCATCTACTCTACATCACTTTCCATCACTAGATTTGTCTAGTCTTCTGTCCATTTGATTCCCTCCTAGTCACAGCCTAGTAGTATCAGAGTAAATAATACACATATAACAAGACTAAAGTAATTAGAAAAGTCTACATAAGACAAATGGTTAGGAATTTTTTAAGAGATATACACACTATGAAACTCTTCCTTAACAGACAAAATACTACTCACATGATGCTGCAACAGATAATGTGTTTCATTAGAGCTGCAAGCCTGTAAGACTATCATAGGATGAAATAATAGACATGTGAAAAAGCACATTAACCTGAAAATAGTCTGGGGAAAAAGCACAAGGTTCTAATTATAGATATCAAAGGAGACTCTCTCCCTGAAGAATCAGATACATCTAGGCAATTTCATCATAGGGAAGATTTATATTCATTCTAATGCACTGATTTTCAAAAAAATCCTCTGTTCAAACCCAAGTTACAGTCCAATAATTCTAAGTAGTCTCATTTGCTAACACGAATATCAGTTGGAGTTTAATTTTAGCTTGCCATGTGACCCCACCTGGAAATGCTCTAGATTCATCTGCTTTTAAGGAAATTTAAGTTATTTGAGCTATCTGCTTGCAAAGCTTAAATAGCTTAAAACATGGGAAGGTAAATTAAAAAATACTCCTTTCTCAATTCACAGCATAATAGTTTAATTTCTAATCAAGTCATAAGTTATGTAAAAAGAGAAGTAAAGAACAGTCTTCTAACTCACATGTATATCATACAATACCAGCTCATTTTACATAAGCTAAAACATTAAGGAGCTGTAAATGACTGCTAAGTATAGAAATAGGTTATGGTTTTTTTTGACATATCAAATAAACACAGCAAAAGTGGAGCTCTAATAGAGAACTATTTGGTAGGAGCAGCTGTGTTATCATTTGTAGGCAAGCTAAGAAAAATCTATTTATAGGAAAAGCTTGACAAAATGCAATGTGTTTGTGAGAGGAAGAGCTTGGATTTTGGAATCTTATTTTCCTGAATATTAATTTCAGCAAGCAAGATTAAGCTAGAAGTTAGGAAAAAAAATTTAGCATCAAGAATAATCAAAGACTTCATCAAGCAGACTGCTTAATGAAGCTGTAAATTCTCTATCACCATTATGAAATTTTTATCACAGCTTAGCAGAAGACTTTTATGAACAATATGGTCTTTTGAAGAAATGGGATGTGTTCTTGATGTCCTATCAGCCCTCTTCCTGTTACACAGTAGATCACATTGAACATTATTGACATTAAAGCAGATCTATTTTACTTACTCTTTTTCCTGGAGTATGCACAAAATTGCGAGTCCTAATCACATTGCTAAATCAAAGACATCAAGTGAATTATGCAGAATTATGCCATTAAGAAAATGGCATAAAAAATAACCTACTCCTAGCTTCATTTTTCACCACAGAGAGGAATTTACCCAGGATTTACCAATTCACTGTCTATCACATCAATACTTCAGTCTGACTTGTTGATTCTAAATGAACACTAATCATGAAAATTGACTCTATTTCAAGGATTTTTTAAATTACTCACTAGGTGAAGTATCCCTTCTTCAGATTTACACCACACAAGGCTCAGGTCCAGTAATCAGATATTCCACATATCTTCACTTTTACTTCACTTCTGGTGGTTTGATTTTCCAGTGTTGGAGGTCTTCATTATTAATAGTAATTGTACCAAATGTTCCAGTTGATATTATATCAGATTTCCTTCATAATCATATCTTTCTGAAGACTTGGATAACAGAATTCTACCAAAACTTTTTTTCTTTCCCTCCCCACCCCAGTAATGAAAGCTCTGTCAGATTTTTGATGGAATCACTAGCATTCTGATTTCCCTCTGACCCCATTACACCTCCTATGAGTCAACCAGAAGAAACCTCCTGAAAGATTCAAGCAGCTTTGTGTTACCAGAGATGTGTTAAGATCTAGGTAAACAAAAGCAATTAAAAGCATTAGACAAGCAAATTGCCTTCCCAGATGATTACTGAAGCATCAGGGTGATGATTTTTTTTCAAGATGAAATGCATGTGCTTTCAGTCTTTTCTTTTTGCTAGTTTGTCTCCTTAATACTTGATAAATTTCCACAGAGGTCATGGGAAAAGCAGTTCTTTTAGTGAAAGCTCAAAAAAATCCCAAGTTTTTCAGAATCTTCTTGCAAAATGAATTAATGGCTATGAGGCATTCAGGCCTAGTTCATAAAAGTGGGGCAGAAGCTGTCAACCAGGTAATAGTTAACCAGTCAGTTAACTATGTATTGTTTACTTCTCTTTTATTGACAATTAATGATAACAATTTA
Source organism: Turnix velox (assembly GCA_013400935.1). NCBI lineage: Eukaryota > Metazoa > Chordata > Aves > Charadriiformes > Turnicidae > Turnix > Turnix velox. The sequence goes on from VZTY01027940.1 coordinate 6,405, forward strand.
TGAATAAGATGATTTGTAACTAAGTAAAGCAATATTGTTTTTCATGTGGATAAAAGGACATATTTTTTCCTTTTCCCTGCTGTATTTCCATGTCTGGCCGCAGTCTTTACTCTTATTTAAATACTTTCTGCTTCTTTTTAGGTAAACAAGCTGGATTATACTCTCAAGAAAGAAGATCTAATTTCTCCAAATATTACCGTAAAGCCAGGTGGGCAAACTAGAGTTTTGGGCCAATCAGGGATAGATAAAAGAAGTGCTTAAATACTTAAATAAGTTTTTTAAAATGGGTACTAATGTATTAGTAGTATTACTCTGCCTTCATGGACTGTGTATAAAATGTTACAGATAGTTTCATAAAGTTAAAAAAAAAAAAGGAAGATAAGGACTAATGTCAGTGCATGAGTCTGGTTTGTTGCTTGAATATCTTTTGTGAATAAAAGAGTATCTTGGCTTTCGAAGTTTTGAATTTAAAATTTCTACTCACTGAAACAAGGGAGATGTAGTATGAGATCAATGTGCAACAGATTAGCTGTAAGTGGTGGTTACATATTTTCTGTTCCCTTAAGCCCCTTTTTCTCCATGCACTGAAGCAACTACTCATGCAAGAAATCACTCTTACAGGTATTTTCTGCTTTAAATTTTCTTGGCATTGATTAATCTTGTGCTGTCAAGAGTAATAAATGGTAGTTCTTTGGCAGAACCTGGTGGCAGTAAGCAGGGTTGAGATTTTATGTTAAAGACAGTTTAAACAATGCCAGGTTGAATTTTAGCCTTTTATTTATGGAGTTAATAGAGAAACCTGGCAATGCTTTCTTCTTTTCCTTCTTAAGGACATTTTACTCAGTAATATTTTATTACACAAACTGATTTAATCTAAAACCAGATATTACAGCTACTAAGAAAGGATTTTAAAAAATCCAAATTACCAGACTTAGATTGCACTTCAAAAAAGACACTGAGAGTGTGCAGCAATTTTTTTTTTTGCTATCTGCTTGTATTCATGAAGTCCGAACTGAAAAATGCAATTTAACCATGGTTCAGCTCAGTGTTGGTAACACTTCAGATTGGCTGGTTTTCTCTTTAAATCTGAGGATTATCATCTATTATAATCAAAGCAGTGGTCTCATACTTACAAGATTCTACTGATTAAAGAAATATATTGAAAAGTCCAGAATATTTTCTCAGTGCTCTAATATTTTAGTGTATGTTAGGATTAAACATTCAATACTCCTCAGGTATTTGAATTATCAGGAAGGCAACAATCAGAAAAAAAATAGTACTGAACATGTGCACAAGGACAAAACTGATGGTGTTCCCTGTGGTTTTAATATAAGAGTCTAAAAAGGCCTTGGAAAATTTAGATTCAGGGAAAGAAATATGGACATATTCCAAAATAACACAAATTCTCTGCATTTGTGAAAGTGACTAGTTCTGATGTGGTAATTTATTGCATAACAAGCTGTTAATGTGTTATGAGTTGGACATTATGGTGTAGGAGACAGGAATTTTCTCTCAAGTGCCTGAAGTTTAGTTTAACTACAGTTAAGAAAAATAAATTTAGTGCACAATTTAGATACTAATTGGAAACTACTCTTGCTAATAACCTTAGCATGTGGATTTACACTTCCTCTCTCTGATGGTCTGAAATTAAGACAATTTGTCTCCAACCCTCATAAGGACTAATATTATAGAACATATAAACATTGGATTAAAAAAAATGCTAAAATTTTTAAGTGTGGAACAGCAGGAAGTTGATTTTAACCATGTCTAAACCTTTAGTCTCTGTCAGTCATACCATAGTGAGGCCTTGGGCTTAAATAGAGGGCTTAAATAGCTTAACTAAATAGCAAATGGAAGGGGAATGAATTTCTTTCACAAAGTTTTAATTGCTTTTTAAAAATCCACACATGACTTCTGGGGATCCCTGGAAGACAAAGTGTGATAAAGTTTGCAAGACTGTTTGCTCCAGGCTCTATTCCATGCAAACGTGATGAGTGAAAATTTCACCAGGACTGTTCAGAAAGCTATAGAAGAAAACTTAGAAGTCAAATGATTGCCCATCACTCACTCACACAGGCCATGTACCTTGCCTCCAAAATGTTATTGGAAAGACCTCCTGGCCTCTTTTAAGCTTTGTGTGATATTTCAACATTTTACCTCATAAATAAAGATTAGATTTAAGTAATGAAATACATTATTAGGTGATGTAAGTTTTATAAACAAATTTCTTAGTTTTAATCCAGCCTGATGAACTAAAAATATCAATGTTTGGAAGAAAAAGGGGTGTTTTTTAGATTAGTCTTCTCTCATTAGATTAAATAAAAATCATGCATAGCAAAATTTGCCTGTTACAGGATGATGTTATCACACAGCTCTTTTTTTTTTTGTCTATTTTTAATCTATAGCTCCAGCAAACACAAAGTAAAAAAAAAATACCAACCTGGAAGAGTTAATTAAAATAAACAATGGTTATGTATCACTCATATAACATCTTGCAGAAGACCAGTATTTTTCACCTTTATTCCCTCTGCTCAGGTGTATAAACACATCTACAGAGGCTTTACTAGAATATTCTGAAATTTTCTGTTAATGTTCAGTCTTTTATACAGGGAGAGAGTTTCTTACGGGCAGAATTTCATTTCACTGCACTCAAAAGATGATGCTAAAGAATCACTGGGAATGTCAGAAAGTGAGCCTCTGAGCCATGGCAAAAAGGTATAGAGTAATCTTTGGTATTCAGGACATGGACTGGATGGGATTTTTTTAAGTAAAAAAAAAGCACTCTCTAACTGGGGGATGTGGTTGGGGAGTTTCTATAAAAAGTTTACTAGTTTCTGACAGAAAATCTTGACAATGACACCAAATGCAGAGGATAACCGATTCATTTTGAGTACTTTTTCAGGCTAGATATAAGAAAGACATTCTTTCCTGTGAGGGTGGTGAAATACTAGAACAAGTTGCCCAGAGAGGTTGTGGATGCCCCCTCTCTGGAGGTTTCTAAGGCCAGGCTGGACAAGGCACTGAGCAGCCAGATGTAGTGGGAGGTGTCCCTGCCTGTGGCAGAGGCATGGTCTTTAAGATCCCTTCCAGCTCAAGCTGTTCTGTGATTCTAGAGTTCAAGGCCAGGTTGGACATGGCCTGGAGCAACATGGGCTGGTTGGGTAGAGATGATCCTCAAGGTGGATCAAAGTGTTGGGATTCCCTAATGCCAAAGGGTGTTGTCCCATCTTTTGGACCCAGCCTGCTAAAGGAAGTATTTAAGGCCAAGCTGGATGATGCATTGAGCAACTTGGTCTTGTAGGAGGTGTCCCTGCCCATTGCAGGGGAATGGTACTAGATGATCTTTAAGGTCCCTTCTAACTCAAACCATTCTGTGATTCTATAATTTCAAAAAACACTGAATGACTGAAGCTGGGCCAAGCTTTCTTTCCAAAAGAGACTTTGTTTTAGATGACCCTCAATATAATCCTACAGGAATGATATTTTGGATGTCCATAGAATCTTCAAAATGAGAAGATCTATATTATGTTATAGTAAAATATTTAACTTACATTTTTTACACATGTATTACATATAAATCTGTTGTTAACCAGGAATAATTAGAGTTTGGGATTACTTAGTAAATTTGTGCTTTTAAAATGTATATAGATAATTTTCCTAATTACATTTTTCATTTGAATAAATCATTGCTAAGTGGAAAATATCACCTGGTATCTATTGGTTGAGTACTTTCATAGGATAGATAAACCAGTCATGATCTACAACTGAATCAAGTTATTAATCATGTGCTTTTAATTGTTAATTTCAATCTTTACATGGAATGAAAATGCATTTTTTGGTCTATCATGTCTGCAACATTCCACAGCGTTTCATAAGAGATCTTTAAACAAAAGATATTGCACTTTTTGAAACTAACAGAAATTGGTTTGTTTAACTCTATGAAGATCACAATATGCATTATAAGATTTAATGAAGTTTAAGAAGTGTCTCATCTGCTCAGGGAAGAATATCCAGTGCAAGATATCATGCAACAATGTAACACAGTATCCAAGAACAGAAATTTTATATTATATGAAAATACAGAATATGACAAGATGTTCAGAGAAACTAAGGTTATCATAGCAATACTCACAGTTATTTATATTGACCATTTGATTGTGTCAGCAAATAGGAACTCTTTCCAATATTTACTTATAACTTATATGATACATCTCACAAAAACTATTCCAAAGAAAACATTACAGCATTAAAACATTTCTCAAGTGGGTAATAATTACAAAAGGTGCCCTGGTGCCCTGGTGATTCTAAGTGAGTGCATGCCTAAATTTTGGTGACATATCCTGCGAGGTGAATCTGAATCCTGTTGCTACAGTTTTGGTTCCACTGCCTATCTGATTGCCATTTGATAACCCTCCCTTGCTTTGCCTTCAGCTATTAGTCTTAAAGAACTTGTAAGTGCCCTGCCACATTTGCAAGGCCTCTGTGAATGACCTGTCTGACTAAAACATTTCAAGGAGTAATAGATCCACGTGTTTAAGCAACTGAATTTATTCAGCACAGCTTTAAAGAGAGTATTCCACAGGCTACTTTTCACAGAACTATCAGGAGTATTTGAAAATGTAAAAATAGTACTAGTATTAAAAGTTTTTATGTATAGCACTGAATTCTTATTTGCAAATGAGATTACAAATGTCAACAATGGCAGTTCTCTACAAATTAATGACCAATGAGAATGAGCATTTGCTTCCATTTCATTGGAGAGCTCATCTGATCCACAACATAAAGTGCACTACAGAAAAGATACAGTTTAATCTTAAAGACTTCAATATTTTCATTCAATTTTGTTCATCTATGAAAAGAATGCCACAATAATTCAATAGGACTGAAGTTATTCTCAGTTAATGTTTGAGTTCCTCTAAATTCTGAATAATGATATTTACAAGCTGAAACTTAGTATCTCTTGAATTTTTACAAATCCTAGTTTAATTTATCATTTGAAACTGATCTGTCCCATCTAAGTCAGCCCGAAATATTAAAAAAACTAAGTTGGCTGCCCCTAATAATAAAAACTACTGACTTTTATGAGACATGGAGCTGTAACTCTTGTAGTTCTCAAGTTAAGTGAAGTGGATAGCATCCTAAGTGAAAATAAGAGAACTGAGGCTCTTGAGTCATGTGCAGATTTTGAAGATGAGCAACAAAATACCTTTGGCTGGAAAAGCATTTTTAAGTGACCAAATGCTATACACGCACCTTTTGGAATGTTACAGAAGGTGTTTTTTAGGTTGGATCTGTTCATTCAGATTTCTGTTTTTGAATTATACAAATGTTTTTTCCTAATTTCTGAAATTTATAATCCAAAACCTTATCTAAGGGGCAATTTATGATGAACAAAATGATGAAAAGCAATTTGATTACAATTAATATTCTGTATAAAACACGTCATAACAAAGTAAAAATGGAAAATTCCTGATTTCCCATTTTCTTCTCACCATTTCTCTTATAAAAAATAGTTTGGTTTTGAAATACCTAAAAATAACATTGAAAAAAACGATGTTTGCTGAGCAGATGCATTTGTATTTTGGCATGATGAGTATACTGAAAGATTTAGTAGAATACATATACACCATTATGGATTCTTACATTGGAAAAGAAAGTTTTATGGTTCTACCTTAAAATTTGAATTTGATTTCTTCAAAACTGTGAAGCATTGGACTGCTTTTACCTCAAATATAGAAAATGCAATTATTTCCCCATCTATAGAGATTGCAGAAACCTGAGAGATGTGGGGGTTTTTTAAGGCTGAGCTTAACATGACATTAATTTCAATTGTATGTATGAATTTCAATTTATGAATTAAATCCCCAAGCTGCATTGAAATGCATTGAAACAATAAAATTAGCATTTTAGTGATGAAATGAAAGTCATTATAATGAAGATTCATATTTGAGGTCAATAGAAATATACACTTGAAAGAAAATACCTTATATCTAAGAGGGAAATGGAATTTTCCTAACATATCCTTCAACACAAAGCATTCTTTTAATTTTTATGCTGTTGTCCATCGTTACACAAGAAAGAGAATATTGGCCATGAAACTCTGCCAGCCATTCTTTCAGGATCCAAATCCAGTATTACAATGTTTCCTTCATTGGCAACACCATATTCACATTGAAAAAATCATTCAGTATTTTTCTGATCACATGAGAGTTTCACTGGTCTCTAAGTGCAGCAGTCAAGCTTGATGTTCAGCTAACATTTTCAGTTAAACATAATATTTTATGTGGACATCAAAATTAATAATATTTTAATGAAGTAAATATCTGAAATGTTATAAAAATAGAGCCTGACAGCAATTGTATATTTTCTTCTGATTTAACAGGTATTGAGGCAACCCTACACTTCACATTTTTTCTTTAATACCATGAAAAGCTATGAACATCAAGACAGATACTGTTCATTGTGATCTAACTATTTAATTACTTCTAATAAACAGGTAAGACACTGTTCTTATTTAAACTGAAGATACATGGCATTGATGCTATGTTTAAAAGGCTTTTAGAGTAAATAAAAGCCAGGATCTTAACCTACAATTGGAAGAGAAAATAGAATAATCTTCCATACCATAACTAAGCAAAGAAATAAACATTTTGATTCTATAAACAAGGGATACCACTAGTAGTGCTGTTTGTGTTTCTTTTTACCTTCTGCATCGGTTAATCCTACTCCCGACTGCTTTATTGGGTCTTGTCCATTCTGGCTCATCTTCCCTCTGTTAAAAAATATGGTGGTAGTTGTCAATAAGATCATTAGGAGATGAGATCTAAGAAAATGATACATCCAAGCCAATCAGGCCCAGATATGTACAAAAAGACATATTTAGCAGGGATTTCTATAGCACAAAAAGGGTGTGTGTGTGTATATATATATATTTAAATTCAAGAAAATGAAGTGGATGACAGATTTTTTTCTATTGCTATTTGCCCAGAGATCATGAGAATTTTTGTTTTTCTTTTTTTAGAGACAACTGTAATCTTGCAAAGCCTACACATTCTTGTCATGTTGGGCCATCAGATGCTGCCTTTTACACCATCAGCCTGGGGTTCCGCAATCAGCCTGCAAGGCTTTTCCTCTCCTTATTCTGTTGTGCTGAACAGTGAAGTACCTAATGAGTCACAAAAATGATATTTCATCTACAATGCCATTACTTCAAAGGTAAGTAATGTTTATAGACTTTATCCTCTTTTAATGATTCCTCTTACAATTTAATTTAGGTTCAGCATAAGAGTCAATTCAGTTCTGAAATTTAATCTTAAAGTGAGTTGAATGGGACAAATAGTGCTCTGGAGGTCCCTATCTTTCTCAAATGGATGAAAAAACCCCTAGATTTTAATCTGGATGTCTATTTTGAGGCAATGAAAGATATCTAAAAAATAAATTATCTATAAACATCCTTGTTGAATGCTCTAAGGCATGATTACATTCACTCCCAAAAGCTACTATGAGATGTTCATGCTTCTATTTGCCTTTACTCTTAAGACTGAAATGCTTTAATAGAGGATAGAAGGCAGTATCTTCAAGGACATGTGATTGTTCTGGGGATAAAAGGGTCAGCTCTTTTCTTTACTTCCACAGCAAGCTAAAATTCAGTACATCATGTCAGTTTTAAATTAAGGTTTAACTGAAAGGTATTATTTTCTTTATCTGTAATACTATATAAGATGTATTACAAATATGACACAATTATTTGTCCCTCCACATTTGAAATTAATATAATTTTATAGACATTGTACTGATATAGATGGTTACACAATACAAAGGCACAGAGAATCTGGTCATTATCTAAGACGATAACAAAAGCAGCTTTCAGGGGTATTGCTATTGTATGGTAAGAGTCTTTGAAAACAACATCTCCAAAAATTAAAAAGGTTTTACAAGGTTTATTCATCTGTTCATAACTGTATATATTGATTAATTTCCCTTGATAGTTGTAACAATATTTAATTTTAGCAATCATTGTGATTAGTTACCTCATCAAACAGTTCCCAAGGTAGTGTTATTTAAATCTATTTTGCTTTATGTCTAAGTGTTCTGGTGGTTAAAAGCACTGGGACTAGAGTTTCAAACACACCTTGTCCAAAACTTTATCTATTGATAGATCAAGAACTTAATCTAAACAGGGAGTTTATACCCAAAATTGCTTTTATATGCCAAAACAATTAAAATTATTTCATCCACTTAATGCTTCATGACCAAATCACACGCTGTGATCTCATGGGTATGTTGAATTAGTGTATGAGGTCAGACTCATGGAAGTCAGCGGGAATGACAGTCTTGACTATAATTTAAATCATATGTATATTAAGATATATGAGAATTCTTATTTAAAATTCACAATGAAAATAATAATCTATTTTAAAATGTTCTCCCTGGGAATAATCCCAAACATATCTCAGGGTAAACAGTAATTTTGTGATTTATTTTCATTATATTGTCCTGTAAATTTGATGTGAAAAAGAAAATATATCTTGTCTTTACATATGTCCAGTGTAACTTCTAAAGCCTCTGTTCAATATATTCATATAAACAATTTCCTTAAAAAATGCCATAATAAAAAAAATTATTGCAGCCCTTAGCATATAATAATAGGGCTGGTTATGTTTCATTTGATGTTAGTGCAAGAAAACCTTGTTCCTTGGTAGACACAGACCTTCTTTGTAGAGTGGTATTTAACTAAGTAAAATTCACAGGAGCAAGTAGCAAGTTACCATAATAGAAAAGCTGAAGATGCAGAAATTTCTTCCTGTATTTCAGTTTCATTAGAAATGGGACAGATTTCAGGCTTAATTGATTGATGAATCTGAATAATAAGTAGCTAGATATGGTGACACTGATAGACAATACATAGCAGGTGATGTGTGAACTTCTGAGAGCTTTATCTTGTGTTTCTGTGCACAGAAATGGTATAGGTCTTTGCTTTTCTCATTAGGGATGACAAGAAAATAATTTAAAGATAGTCAAAACTGTTAAAAATCGCTTTTTTAGCACTGAGAAGTGTAGCTTATTTTAACCTGGTACAACATGAGTAAAATATCAGATAAAGATTAAACAATTGGCCCCTCTCAACCTGAACTCATATTGTTCTCCTAGATTCTGGAGATTGAAACATTTGATTTGTGCTTATTTTCCTTTTAGTTACTAATAGCCTGTAAAAAATACTGAAAGGCTTTAATTTACGAATGAATACTCAAGGATGTCACAGTCCTAGAGAATGAATTATTTCATAATTTAAGCTTTTTTCAGGAAGTTTGTATCAAGCTCTTGTTATATGAGGTTTTCAAGGGAAAAAGAAGGAAAAACTTTAACAACTGTTGCAGTCATCAGGTAAGCCATGACTACCAGTATTTTGAGAACAGCGCATCTGTGAATTTTTTTGGCTAGATACATTGAGTTGATCAGGAGCAATCACTTTTCCATACAAAGGAATATAATCAAATTGTTAAATGAAAATGCATGCTGCTAAAATTGAGGGGAAAAAAATCCTGGCAAAACTTCTCTCAGTAGATTAGTTAACTGGGCAAAATGTTTGAAAAATTAAATAATTTAATAAGTTTATTACACTGATGGTAGCTTGATAATTCCGAATAGATCTCCATCCTAAAAACTTTTTCCAATCAAGAACTGAGAAATTCTAATCAAACTTGGGGAAAGTTGGGTCATAACCAGAATCTGAATTTCACTGGGACAAGGAGCATACTTTTTTTATAACATTAATCTCCAAACTTAAACTAACCATAATCAAGTGTACAAAAGTTACACATTTGAAAGACAATCCCAGCCCATCTCTACATACTTTCAGCAAAAACTGAGACTAGCATAACTCCCATGTGATAGCAATAAACACATGAGTTTGAGGCAGAGGTTTGGCTGTTTATTTACAAGTCAATACTCAACAAAGCAGAATAGAAGTATGAGTTCTGAGAAATCCTTTCCAGGTGGCTGCTATTCAACTGTGTAACTCAAGTCTCCAGAGAAAACTGAGATGACTGGAAGTGAAAGGTCTTATACATAGTCAGTACAGGTAGGATACAGTATATTAAAGGAAAAACCTTACATTCTTGGGATGGGAAATAGATTATTCTCTCCTGTGGCACTGTTGCTGCCTTCGCTATCCATGCTGTATCCACTGCCAAAACTACTGGCTGATGAACCAGTGGAGACAGAATCTGCAGGTCGGTGGTTAGTAGGCCTTGCTGTACAGGGTGGGAAGAGTGAGTTACTAAAAAAAAACTTGTTAGACATCAGTACCATCCATGTTAAGAAAAAGTTGTTTAATTTATCAAAATCACATGCTACAAACACTTTCAGTTTTTCACTTTACATTCCAGAGTTGTATTTATTTTCACATAGAATAAGGTGTTCTCAACCAAATAATATACCAAATTTTTTCTCCACCCATGTTAATAGTTAAAATCAACAGCCTGAAGGAAAAAAAGGAATGGGTTAGATTGGTTAACATTGCTTTTGTGATTGAAGCTACAGAAAGCCTGTTATTCATCTGAAGCATTACATATGGTAATCTTGAAAAAATTAGAAGTTCCAGTTTGGTCCCCTCTCATGTTCCTCATGAAACAATTCTTTAGCATTTGGTGATTTCTGAGAAGAAGAGGAAGCTGAAATGTAATACAGGTATGCCATCTATAGTCACAGAGAATGTATGAGGATGTCTACCCTCTATAACATAACACATCTACTTTATGATATTTCTCAACTGCTCCTACAAATTAGAGCCTCTTTAATGACATGCTTAGAATTTTAATGCACATATTTGATGGGGGTTGCTCTAATCTTGTTTAAAATCATTTGGTGTAAAAAATGTATAAACCATCATGTGTTATTTTTACTTCAGTTGTTTTATTTTGTGTTTTGGATCTTGTTTTCTGGAATTCAGCATTTAGCAAGTTGAGAAATAGAAATAAAACCAAAAAAAGACATGCTGACATTACATATAATAATTAATACAAAAACAATAGAGTAGCTTTTCTCACATTAAATGGCACAATTGGCTGTGAATATTCTTATTGATTTTTAATTATTTTGCTAAATGTCCTTTACTGCATCTACTATTGTCTTATTTCATCTCTTCCAACTAAATGAACTTATATATTGAAGATTAAAAAATATTTCCTTACTGAAATTTTATGTTACTTCTGTGAACTGTGAAACTGTAATGTAAGCAGTTGAGAGATTCTTCTTTAAACAAGAAATCAGTCAAATATCTAAATGGGAATTATTTCAAATAAGAGCCAGAGCCCCAGTAGTGGCTTGCCCTAAAGTGGCAAAAGATACTATTTATATTTGACTGAATGAGTAATATTTTTCACAAGACTGCTGGCTGCTGACTGATGTGGGATTGAGAAGCTGGGTGTGACTCCTGAATCACAATGAAAAGGAGATTAATAACTGAAAGTAGAAGACAGGAATGCAGCAACTCACATATCATTAATCCTTGGGCCAAATGGTGAGATAACACAGAACCCTGACTCTGCAGTAATAATTCTTCACCACTAAACTGAGCTGCCATGTAACTTTAAAAACTCTGCTAGCCTCCTCTGTTTCACTGTTGCCTACAGCCACACAGAAGGATTCTGTCAGTCTACATTATTTTCACACAAAAATACTCTTTAGCTCCATTCCATGGTTTTATACATTGATCATAGGCTATCTTCTTGGATTTTAGTACAAATTAATTAACTGTAAAATCGTAGTGTTAACAGATAACCTCTGTATCTCATGGGAAGAGAAAGCCACCTGTGTTCTCTTAGGAGCAGAGAGCCAGAGTGCAGCAGTAACTCCTGCTCAGCCAGATGTGATCAGCAGCAGCTCTGTCATTTCCAGTTTGTGGTACCATGAGGGAATTTTTGTGTCTGTGGTGACATGTTAGGAAACTGCTGTTGCAAAATATAGGGAAAGAGTGACATTTCAGACAAGAGAGGTCAGATTCTCTGTTGTAGCACATTATTACCAATTTCCCTGTTTAAACAACCTGTACTGGAACTATCTCATGCCAATGCTCTGTACAGGTACCTGAAAGAAGGTAGAGAGTGGAAGGTCAGTCTCTTCTCCATAGTAACAGATAAAAGGACCAGAGGAAATGGCCTCAAGTTGCTCTAGGGGAGGGTTAGATTGGATATTAGGAAGATTTTTTACACTGGAAGAATTATTAAGCATTGGAAATACTCTCCCCTAGGAGGTAGTTGGGGACCCATCCCCGGAGGCATTTAAGAGACAGGTGAGTATAGAACTAAAATATATGGTCCATGGATGGTTCTTGTTAGAATTAGGTTGACAGTTGGACTAGATGATCTAAAAGTTTGCTTCCAATCAAGGGAGATCCATGATTCTGTGATGCCAAACTAACCCATGACCTCAGTTCTCAGAGTGTTTGTGTGACCTGTGTGATTGCTGATGTTTGTTGTTTGGGATGTTGAGTGTTTCTTTAGTTTGAGTTGGGGTTATTTTTTTTTCCATGGCATGACAAATGCCTCACAGGCAGAAAAAATTGGAAAAGACATACATCTGCAAAACCCATGTAAGTCAAGACAATTTTATGCCAGTACAACAGCATGTGCTCAGTGCTTCCCTTAGGCATGAATTTGCCCAGCATAGCATACATCTCCACCATAATATATGTGGCTGAAAAAATGGTTCACATCTGAGCTCTGATTCTTATTGAATTTACTGTAAAAGTTATAGTGCCTGAAGTAATTTATCTTTACTGGTGGCTTTCTAAAACCAGTAAGAACCTACAATTTAGTTCAAACCAGAAAAGCTCAAATTCAGACTTTATAAATGCTTTGGAAGTTTTACTACATCTATTTATAGTCAAAACATGGTTGCTTCTTTTGAAACAGCTGTATACTGATGATACATTCAGTATGTTGTATTTTTAGTTTCTCTGCTGTTTTCAATAATATAAATCTTTTTCTGTATTGATGTTTCTTCCTGTAAGATCTCTTATGAATGGGTCATGATTCATGACTACAGTTTGAATATTCTAAAATTCATTATTATTCTTTTTATTATTTCCTGCCTGCTCTACAAAAGCAATGAAATAAAGCATCAAGAGGTGCAACACGAGGTGAAATTCATTAGAAGATTTACAGCTGTTTTTGTGACAAATTAAGAATATGAATATAGAGAACTCCTTCATAAGCCACAGGACATCCACCTTTTCTATATATCTATATTTTTACAGAAAAATTTAGACCTCTGAGCTGCTGTTTAGAAAGAAAAAATCCAAGTTCTGAAGATGTGGTGAAGTCTGCTGCCAGAAAATATTTTTATTTCAGCGTTAGAATAACTAAGGTTAGATTTTTACTCTAAATTGAGAGTTAGGACTTGCTCCTGCTTTCACATGCCAGCAGTGCAACTGGTTTGTACACTCATTTGTAGTCTTGCTGTTTCTTTCTATACAAAAATTGCAATCAAGTGCAACTACTATCCTGAAACTTTAACAAGAAAGGCTGAGTTCACTGTGGTATGCTTCTTTTCTTACTGTCATTTGTAAAGACAGTGAAGCCCTGTAAGTGTCAGAGTAATTGTCACCTTGCTTGGCCAGCTGGGCTCCTATGTCCATAAACAGTAAATAACTAAAGTGAGATTAGGGTAGGATCAAGTCTAAGTTACAGAGATTCTACTTACTGTTGCCTACACTAAAAAAAAATGCCTAAATTGTCAGGTTTTGATATCAAATTTTTGACAGCAGGTGCCTTGCTCTATTCACCCAAGTCCAAAGTTTGGATGTTCTCATCTGGTATCACAAAGGTGCCTGATACTACAAAGCATAGTTCTTGCTTTACCTAAATGTACAATTTCCATTCTTTGAATATTAAGTATCCAGAAGAGCCATATTTCATTGTTTCTTTCCTTTTGTTTTTTCAATTTCCTGGTTCTTAGAAAAAACACTTCTCATGTGCAAAACCTTGCTCTCAATTATATATGATGATGAAATATTTTCAAGGACTCTTGAGGCCTCAGATGGGAGAGATGAAGCTTAAATAAAGACCATTACCCAAGATGGATAATGGACTCTTCCTGAGAGAGAGGAGCTATCCCTCTTCTCCTTCTCTGTGAACTTTTTATGCAGTTCATGGTTATGCAGTGTATGCCTGGTTCTTTTTGATTGTAGCTTGAGTGATGTCTGGGCTGTCATGCTATTGGACTACAAAGAATACAAATAGGAAATGAGAGCTTAAAATCCTAACATGAGATGCTTCCTTTAAAGAGAGCACAGAATTTTATATTACATTAAGCTATCATAGCTTGTTTAATTTTCATCTATTAATACTGTTTTAGATGCTACTTCTCCAATGAGATGAAATTTTCTCTATTTAAAAGGTGTGTTGTTGGGCAGACATATCACATTTAGTAGCTAGCAATGTAGTGTAAATGCTGCTTGTGAGTGGCTGTGTAACTGTTTTACAGGCCAGCATGAGCAAAAGTTTCATTTCAATTCTTTTAGTGAATAATGCATAAATGAATTAGAAGAGTTATTGGCTGCTTACTGGAATTCCGTTAGATTCTTAGAAAGTGCATCATAATTTTATACCTGGTGGAAAATCAGAATTTCACAGGAAAAGAAAAAAAGTTTGTACCTTTTGCACTCTGAATTGTTAGCAGAGGAAAAAAAAAATCCTTCATCAGAATGGTATTTGATCACATATACCTTTATGCTTTCTTGGAAAACTTAGTCTAGCACTGACCTTCCCTTTGATTCCATTTTGTGTTTTTTATTTAAAAAAATTAGTAGTAATACTATGAGCATGGTATTAGTTGAATGCACTTATGATAGAATTACGTTTTTGTTTGTGTTTTGGCTTATGGACTCAGAAAATCAACTTTGATAACCAAGGAAAAAAACTAAGTCATATCTTAGTATAAAGAAAATAAAAAATTAAAAAATCAACAAGAAAGGAAAGAATGGAATCCATATAATCTCACTTAATCATTCAGAAAAGTCTCATTCTACCAGAGAGGAGATACTCTAGCACAAGGAAGACAGATAATTCATACAAGACCTATAGCCATGAACTGTGAAATCAGTCAGCAGCAAAATGGAAGCAATATAGCACTGCCACCCATCCCTGCCACACTTTTAAGTGGGTGGACTTTAGTTTGTTTTTTTCTTTCTTTTTTAAAGAAGTAAATTTGAAATATGGAACTACACTGCTCCATGCTTCCTGTGAGTAAAAGAATGATGCAGAACTTACTCCTGGGAACTAAATTGAAGATGTTTCCCTTTCCAGGTGTTTGTCTAGATGCAAAAATACAACTGTATAAATACACTGGGAAAAATCATTTTACATTGTAAATCAGAAAGGAGAAGGGAATAAGGATAAAGTTTTGAGACTGTCTCTATTCACTTGAAAACTGGTCTTTATAACAGGCAGTCTTGTGAGATGCAAAACTACAGTAATTGGTGAAATCACTGATCTGTTTGGTGTAGTTATTCACTGATCAGCAGACTGGTCTGGCAGAAGACAACCTCAAATTGCTCCCAAATGTCAGTTCACCCATTTTATGAAGGATTTCTTGGTACTAATGGCAAATACTACCCCAACATGCTCCATAAGGCTCTCCAGTGTAAGACCCTGTTGGTGGGACTGCTAGTTGACTTCCATCTTTTGTGGACTATAAATAGATTAGTGATATATATAATGAGTGACAAAGAAAGGCATGTACCTTAGGTCTGTTCTCACAGTTTCTTTTCCTCACTCTTCCTCACACTTTAGACAATGGACTCACCCATTTCAGCCACATTCATGTATTAGGCATGGCTTTGATCACACACTGAGCAGTGATATTTTATGAAATTTCAACCTAGTTTGCCTTTTCAAGTAAGTAATTGAAGAACAGCACTCATCTTAAACTGTGGTGATAGCATTTCTTTACACAGGAAAGCAATTCTGAGAAAATAGTTTTCTCCCTTGTGCTCTGTAGGGTTAGGTTACCACCTAATAGAGTTTTGAAATAAGAGTTATCAAATGAAGAATCTAAGCAATTTCCTGAAATTACATGTCAGCTTAAAATAGTGGCAGAATAAATAGCAGGAGTAGCAGAAGCAAAATATGCTTAACTATTAGACTGAAACAAGGCTCAAAACCAGGCTCAGACTGTTGCTATCTGCAGAGAGTGGGCACACACTGTTCTTGTTTTGAATAATGATTCTTGGAAATGGGTTATCTGTAACAATATGAAGGCCCATTTAACTTGGAAATTAAGAGACTAAGAGACCAGAGTAGCTAGGCTTAAAGCTGCTCTGGACAGTAAATTATTTAAAGTGTAAAGGAAAGTAATTTCCTCTTAGGTTATCATGGAAGAGCATTTGTGTCACAATGGAAAGTTTATACTGCACAGGATGGAAGGGAGAAATAAATAGATTCTGTCTACCTGCACTGCATTTGGGTGTTTTCAGAAAATGTTGTAAATTCCCAGAGGTTTGGGACTGAAAAAAACTCTATTATTGAATAAAAAAATGCAGTAAAAATTGGCAGCAGTTGCTGTAGAAACATACAGTTTGTTTTATCTTAAATGGTAATTTAACATTTGGACCTTTAACTAGATCTTTTCTATAAAAATTTAACACTTAATAGCAAATTCAGCTTCAAAGCATAGCAGTGATTTTTTTGTCCTGGCAGGTTGTTTGCTTGTCTATTTTTTTAATGGATGCCAAATAAAAGAGGAGATGCATATGACATCCCTCATCATACAACTTACAAGCAATGGGATATTGACTACAATGATGTTCAGGCTCAAAATCACCTACTTAGCTATTTAATTATTATTTTACAGCCTTTCTGGGATCCTAGAAAGAATCAAAACAATTGTCTAGAATATATTCTTCTTCAATTTTTTATTTTTGGTTGTTGACCATTCGATGTCTTTTAATTATACATTTGTAAATTTGGGGTAAATGGTACACTTCTTCCTCTGAAAATAAGGAATAAATCACTGAATTTTACCCACTAAGAAGATAAGTTTAACAAAGAGTTAGAGACCATAGTTTAGTATAAAAATGGGTACTTTAAAAAAATGACCAGTTGTGTAGGTAAGTGCTAACTGTATGATGAATGATATCTTGCATGTTACGTGTTCTATACTTTTTTCATTTCACTGAAAAGTTGCTGTTCCTTGTCTTTTCCATTGACTGAATTGGAAGTGACTGTAAGTAAAGTATGTAGTTCATTCTTTAAAAGTGGCTTTGAAAAGGCCTTTTATGTAAAAATCACTAATATTGCAGATGCACCAATTGGTTTCTGTAAATACATCCAGAGAACTGGTAATTGTTATCAGAGTATCACTAGGTATTCAAATATCTGAAGGATTCTAATATATAAGTGACCAACCAAGTAAATTTCACATTATGGAAAGATCCTCCTGTGGGATAAACTACTGATGAAAAAGGAGGAGGACTGATTTAGACTATCTAAAATTGACTCATTTGGTGGATAAAACTTAACAGATTCATGTTGAAAGGAATATGGTTAATTTTTATTTGAATGTGTAATGATTTAGTTCTTTCACAAATATGAAATCAAATTAATGCAAACCTAGTCACTGCTCTGTCCCTCTGGCTCACATCCCTTGCAACTTCTGCATTTTACAATTTGTGATTATATTTTTCTCTCTGAGGGGTATGAAGGGAACACATATTTTGCAGTTGGTTTCTTTGCAGATCCCAGTTTTATCTCTCACAGGCAACAAGGAAATTATACCAAAGGGTTCATTTTTAATTAAATGCTGTAGCTGAATATTGAATTTTACAAAGTGTGTGCTAAACAATGCTAAACACTGACTAATATTTTTGTTGTAGCTTCACCTTAACTTAAGAAAAGATTAAAATGAATGCAGGCATAATTTATTGGGATAAACTTAAATGATGCAAGTCCTTTGCAATCACAAGGTCTAACAAATACACCACAGGTGCTGGTTTTCTTCCCTGCTTCTCATCAGATATACAGTTAACAACTGAGAAAATATATCCAATAGAAAGGGCCCTGGAGGCTGGAAGCAGAGAAAGATTTTTCTGGGCATTCTATGAGTGACTGACAGTTCTTCTTTAGCTTTGTTTCTTCAAGTGCCAAATCAAGAAACAACCCAAGAAGTGACTGAGAGACTAGATTAAAAGAGAAAATGCTTTCTGAGGGTTCTCTTAGGTAGAAAAGAACTGATGATCACACACTGAACAATATTTTTACCATACTGGTTGTGATAATCTTACTGAGTTAGTACCTTCTTGTGTACTTGGTCTCCAAAAATCCAAAATGCTATTCTAAAAGGCATTGTTTTCTGATAAAATCACTGAGAAATAACTGTAGTAAAAATTATTCACCCTATAAGATGGCTGTTCCAGTGTGAAACAAATTACTTTCCTGGTGCAAATAAAGCAAGCTGTAATGGGTTTAGTTACTACAACCACGCAGCATCCCTGTAGGAATGGACTTGCAAATGCATGGTGCCCTAATAGTCATTGTTTAAAATAGCCTGAACTTTCAGAATTTTTAAAACCTCTCCTTTCTTCATGTCTTTTTCCTCCTGCAAAAAACACCATAATTTTTTTACTATATTTAGTATTTCCTCTATTCCAAGCCATAATCTTTTCTTGTTTTACTTACTCCACAAAACACCAATTAACTAGTTTTGCTTTTTATTACTGCTGAAATATATGAGTCTCATTAAATTAAAAATGGTAATTATTGGCCCACCTCATGAATAGATTAGGACAACCCAGTCTGAGGACAAGAAGTCTGAAACCAGACTTGTAGACTTTATGTAGGTGATCATGAACTATGCATGCTAAAAGTAAAAGGATAAAAGTACCATGTCCCCTCATAGTACCTATACTCTCACTTATATATTATTGCTACTCATATGGGCTCTTGTTCTGATGACATTCTATAATACTTCTGATATTGCTGAGCCAAATACATATCAAAACATTTTCTCTTTCTGCAGTTTTAAAAATAAAGAAGCTGGCAAGCATGCTTAAAGCCAAAAGCCTGGCTATTTCCTTATCATAAAAGTGTATGTGAACCCTGAATTCAACCTCTTATTGTACAAAAAGAGGTTTGGTATTGTTTGTCTATGCCAAGAGTTATCCCAAACCTTCAAGTATTTATAATAAATCTCTACAGACCTGGCACTTGAAAATATTGTAACAGTAATTGAATAGAATAGGGCTAGACTAGACTAGAATAATTTCAGTTGGAAGATACCTACAACAATCCTCTAGTCCAACTATCTGACCAAATGTGGGCTGACCAAAAGTTAAAACAGGTTAATAAGGACAGGTTTGAGACTTGAATTACTGCTTTAAGAAACCCTTACAGTGTTTGACCATCCTCTCAGTAAAGAAATACTATATAATGTCCAGTTTAAACTTCCTCCTTGAACCATTCCCATGCATCCTATTGTTGGACCAGCAGTAGAAGAGATCACTACTCCCCTCACTATGTTCTCTCCTCAGGGAGTTGTTAAGAGCAATGAGGTTAGCTCTCAGCATCCTTTTCTCCAAACTAGACAAACCCAATGTCCTTAGACACTTTTCACAGAACTTTCCTTCCAAAAATCAGATTTCCAAGGAATAGAATGGGCCTTTCAGTTATTATCCCTGAACGAGTACCATGACATCCTCTGTCCTTTGCCCAAATGAGTATCTGGAGTTGAGCTATAGACTAAGAGAAGTCTGGGGGTGGATGGATATGCACATGTGTGAGGACAGATGGAAGACTTTCATGGAAGAGTTTATAAGGCTCTCATCAGAAACAACTTGTCTTTCAAGGCAATTAAAAAATTATTTCTTAAAATCAAGCCTTATTAATTAACTGCTTTAACATCACACTAGTTCTCTTAATAACTTATAGCCTTTAGGGTATATTGTTTGAAGTATCACTCTCTCTTTCTCTCCCACAACCTCCTCAGCTGGATTTTACTCCTCACAGCATACCAGGGTGTTGACAGAACAACCTTCAGTGAATCATGAGAGCTTACAGCACAAGAGAAGATCTTGGAGATCAATCTGTGAGTTTATTGGGATAATCCCTAAGATTCCATGGAAATAAGCAAAATTCTCCACAAGTCAAAAGAACAGTGCCAATTTGAACCAACTGAGATTCTGGCTCTTTATTTGTGATGAAAGGATAAACTGATGATATATGGCAATTAGGGTTGATATACAGGTGTCTACAGGTAGGCTGACAGGAATTTTATCAAGAGATCAAGGTATACATGGATCAAAATTCCTTTCCTTTCCACTGGTGGCTTGAAAAATTATCTATCCTAATGACTTTTGACATGACAACTGTGCTGGGAGAAGAACAAGAAATTGTTGATGTCCCAATTAGAACTTCAGAAACAAAATTGTGCAATAGGTTTTTGTCACAGCACAAGAAATATTCACTCATGCTTAAGCAGACCAGCCTGGATGCATGCTTTTTTATTAGGCAACAACATGAGCAAAGCTATATTATTTTTCAACAGAAGTCTAAGTCCTCCAGTGGAATGGAAGTGCACACATTTGTTATTTTATAATGTTTCTTAGCACATATTTTCAGTATGGATTTATGTACTCAGGTGAAAAAAAAAATCAAGCAGAGTTCTTGTTTCATGTTAACATTTACAGCACTTAATGGAGGGGGAAAAATAAATAATTAAGTATCACAATGAATTAGCAGACATGGCAAGAAGGAGTTGGGATGTGGTTGGTTTCTTAGCCATGTCTTTCTGCTCACCTCCTTCAGGCTTGACTGGTCCATCAGACATCACTTTCCTGAGGGCTAGCTGGCTTTGGTCTTTGCTGTCACTGGCTGGTGGAGGCAGATTGTCAGACTGAGTTCTTTGAATAGGGAGGACTCCTGCTATGCTGTGTCTGTGCTGCTTCCTGGCATGATTAGACTGACCGCTTTTATGTGCTGCTGTGGCAGTGTGGGTGAAATGGAAACCCAGAGTATGTATCCTCAGATGGAACCAGCTTAAATGTTATTCATGCAAACAGAAGTGGGGTTTTTTTTTCTGTATTTAAGTAGTGTTTTCAAACACCAAAGAGACACCACATGCACAGCATTAAAGAGTATTAAAACTGGCTGTTTCTTTATTAATGATGGTGAAGACAAGGGAAACAATTTCCCCTCAGTTTTTGCATTATACCATGGGAAGTTTATGGCATATCAACAAATCCTGAAGACAAACACAATGATTCCACAGTCAGAGAGTTTTAATTTGCCATCAACGAAGCTCTCAACTAGCAATAAAATACAGGTTTGAACCATATTCTGCTGAATGTAAAAGTTTGATTTTATTAATCTATTAAAAGCTTTCAGGTTAAATCTATCTTAACCCTAAAACAATCCATGTCACAGAAATTGTGAAAAAAAATTGAACTATGACACCTGACTTAGCTCTCAAATCCCTGACTCTGTTAGCTTGATAATGCTGTTGAAATCTGATGTGTGTTTAAAGATTTTGCATTTAACATGTTTATTTCTTGTTGTTATGGTCATCCTTAACATGATTTTATCTGTGATACTAAGAATGTCGCCTTATATTTCCTTTCCAAAAAAAGTAGATATTTACAGTTCATGTTTCAAAAATAGAAATCTCAGTCACGTACTTAAAAAACAATTTTCTTTAAATATTCTTCTGTGTATATAGTACTGTCCTTCCTGATTACTACTTACAGGCATATCTTCTTGCTAATGTGCTCTCAATGCTTGTGTGCAACGTGAAAGCTGGCAGCAGCCATATCTCTGCAGGTTTTGATTATTTCATTGGCAGTTAATTAGTGACATCGAAACATCACCACACAATGGACTTCACTGTGAGTCATGCACAACCATGGAATATCATGGACCATGAATGGAGGGAGACTGATGGAGAAACAGCCAGTTTCACTGCGATCTATGTAACTTAAAATAAATAAATAAATAAATAAAGACTTTTTTAAAAAATACAAGAGTATATTGTAATTATAATGTATTCACACACGGACACACAAAGACATCGAACGGAGTGAGCACAGTGTGCCAAGAACAGAAAAAAAAAAAAAAAGTAGCCAAAAAGGGAAGGACAGCAGGGAAAAAGGCAACAGATGAACATTAAGCTGCCATGCTGAGGAATTTATTTGCGTCTTTTACTTGGTTGAAGGCGGAGCTGCTGCACTGCTGCTTCTGCAGCGGCGATGGCTGCCCCAGCGTCCTCCAGGTGGGTTTGAGTGACGCTGGTTTTGCTTTGGCTGCGGGATGGACCGTGAGAGCGGAGGTGTCCTTCAGAGGAAGATTTGGAGCTTCCTGGACTGCTGTGGGATTTCTCAATGGTGGGCACCTGCATGTCTACCATGAAATGAAGAAACACAACTGTTGAATTTATTAAACAAAAAGATTTCATCTTCTCAACTGACCTTTCTAGCTGCATTCCAGAAGAAGGAATAAAGATTAAGCTGTGCAATGCCATTCAAAGTCTCAGGACTTATTGTGAAGTGCTGGTTTCTATTTTCCCCCTTTTCCTCAGTCTAGGAAATACTTAATTTGCTATTGAATTTCCATCACCTGTGAAACATGCTTCCTGTGCTGGTTCACACTGGAGGAATAATGTGGCAGCCTTAAGACTAAGTGGTTTTCCATTTGCTACTTCTCTAGTATATAGAGACAAACTAGCATCACTGACACCAATGCCAAATACTTATCTAGTGCAAGTAGTTTTGTTCTGAGGAAAACCCTGGCCAAAATCTCAGCTTAAAGTGCAATCCCTAGAAAAACATTACATAGAGAAAAAGATAACACAGCAGAGTTTTACCACACTGAGGCTATTACCTGGATGCTTTTTGGGGTTGCTTTTGGTTTGATGTGACATATAATGTGTTTTATGTGAACAATTAGCCACTATGTACCAGCATAAAAATAAGAGATTAATTTCTTGTAGTGGGAGATACTGAAATCAATTCTGCTTTTGTAAACACTAGTATAATTCAACTATATCAGCTCCACCACTTTCCAATACAATTGAGATACAGCCCATTAGCATTGACTGTAAATGCATATGCATCATTATAGCATAATTTTTTATTCTATAAAATATTAATGTAACATTTCCAGAAGATAAAATGCCATATAATATTTAAGGAACATGACAATTAGGAAGCTAAATAGGTATTGAACCTGGACAAGGCCACTAGAAAAATGATAAGGGCATAGACTCTACAGTAGATGTGCAGAGTTCATAGAACTTGTAGACTTCTGTTTGAGGTGTAACTTTACTGTTTTATTAGAAGTTGCACATAGCACCTGGGCAAGTATTTAATTTCAGGTACACTAAGTCATTCCTACCCTTGGAGGGGTCTGGGAAAATTCCATGACTTCTGCTCTTGATGACAGATGGTTTTGGAGATTGCTGGCTACTTTGTCCAGAATGAGATTTCCCATGATCAATGTTTTCACTCTGTTCTTTCAGAGGGTACCACCGAGGCGTGTTGTCAAGCTGAGAGACACTGGATAACTCGATCAATACCTAAAAATAAATCAAAGCATAATACATGATCTGTATCTAATCTATTAATGATTGTGTACAACACGAGTATACAGTTGTGTTAGCAGAAGTTGCAATCAAATGTAAGGAGTTAAGGATGGTGAAACACTGCAACAGGTTGCTCAGAGAGGCAGTGGAAGCCCAATTCCTGCAGGATCTAGTACAGAATGTCCCTGCTCCCTTCAGAAGGATTTGACTAGATGAACTTTGAAGGTCCCTTCCCACTCTATGATTTTATAATTCTGTTACAAAGGTAGAAAGACTGTGTGCTGACAGGTTCAATAGTCTCCACCCTTGCTCTGATCTCATCTAGTATAAGCCAGCTGTGATCCCAGATCCCCATGTTTGCACATTGATGTATCTGAACTTAAATGGCTTCTCAAGAGGAAATGGTCTCAAGTTGCACCAGGGGAGGTTTAGACTGGATATTAGGAAAAGGGCTATCAAGCATTGAACAACTTGCCCTGGGAAGAGATCGAGTTATCATCCCTGGAGGTATTTAAAAGATGTGGAGATGCTATGTTTATGGATGTAATTTATGGATGGGCTTGATGATCTTAAAGTTCTTTTCCACTAAATGATTCTGTGATTTTTATGGTTGAGGATTGTTCCCACTGGGCACTACAGGCTAGGGGCTCTTTGCATGAGAGGAGGGCTCACATTCCATGGATGCAAACCAAGATATGCCCCTTGCTTTCTGAGGCATGCAAGTGTTGCAGGGCTTATTCAAGGAAGTCCTTTGGGCAAAATTTAGATAACCCATATTTGATGCAATGGTGCAACATTTCCTCTGCACATTGTGACCCTGAAATACACTGGATAGTCTTTTCCATTCAATTTTTTCCATGTAGAACTGTTTTCACACTTAAGTCTGAATAACTTCATAAATAAAATTTATTTAAATGTTTAAAATATTTGAAGACAAAAGTACAAATCTTCCTGTAGAAGAAGATGCTGAAGCATCCCTTTTTCTAAATCCCATAAATAAAAATTCTGAAAAGATNAGCATAAAAATAAGAGATTAATTTCTTGTAGTGGGAGATACTGAAATCAATTCTGCTTTTGTAAACACTAGTATAATTCAACTATATCAGCTCCACCACTTTCCAATACAATTGAGATACAGCCCATTAGCATTGACTGTAAATGCATATGCATCATTATAGCATAATTTTTTATTCTATAAAATATTAATGTAACATTTCCAGAAGATAAAATGCCATATAATATTTAAGGAACATGACAATTAGGAAGCTAAATAGGTATTGAACCTGGACAAGGCCACTAGAAAAATGATAAGGGCATAGACTCTACAGTAGATGTGCAGAGTTCATAGAACTTGTAGACTTCTGTTTGAGGTGTAACTTTACTGTTTTATTAGAAGTTGCACATAGCACCTGGGCAAGTATTTAATTTCAGGTACACTAAGTCATTCCTACCCTTGGAGGGGTCTGGGAAAATTCCATGACTTCTGCTCTTGATGACAGATGGTTTTGGAGATTGCTGGCTACTTTGTCCAGAATGAGATTTCCCATGATCAATGTTTTCACTCTGTTCTTTCAGAGGGTACCACCGAGGCGTGTTGTCAAGCTGAGAGACACTGGATAACTCGATCAATACCTAAAAATAAATCAAAGCATAATACATGATCTGTATCTAATCTATTAATGATTGTGTACAACACGAGTATACAGTTGTGTTAGCAGAAGTTGCAATCAAATGTAAGGAGTTAAGGATGGTGAAACACTGCAACAGGTTGCTCAGAGAGGCAGTGGAAGCCCAATTCCTGCAGGATCTAGTACAGAATGTCCCTGCTCCCT
>VZTY01027940.1:31826-48826 GCA_013400935.1 Turnix velox
TCAGAGAGGCAGTGGAAGCCCAATTCCTGCAGGATCTAGTACAGAATGTCCCTGCTCCCTTCAGAAGGATTTGACTAGATGACCTTTGAAGGTCCCTTCCCACTCTATGATTTTATAATTCTGTTACAAAGGTAGAAAGACTGTGTGCTGACAGGTTCAATAGTCTCCACCCTTGCTCTGATCTCATCTAGTATAAGCCAGCTGTGATCCCAGATCCCCATGTTTGCACATTGATATATCTGAACTTAAATGGCTTCTCAAGAGGAAATGGTCTCAAGTTGCACCAGGGGAGGTTTAGACTGGATATTAGGAAAAGGGCTATCAAGCATTGAACAACTTGCCCTGGGAAGAGATCGAGTTATCATCCCTGGAGGTATTTAAAAGATGTGGAGATGCTATGTTTATGGATGTAATTTATGGATGGGCTTGATGATCTTAAAGTTCTTTTCCACTAAATGATTCTGTGATTTTTATGGTTGAGGATTGTTCCCACTGGGCACTACAGGCTAGGGGCTCTTTGCATGAGAGGAGGGCTCACATTCCATGGATGCAAACCAAGATATGCCCCTTGCTTTCTGAGGCATGCAAGTGTTGCAGGGCTTATTCAAGGAAGTCCTTTGGGCAAAATTTAGATAACCCATATTTGATGCAATGGTGCAACATTTCCTCTGCACATTGTGACCCTGAAATACACTGGATAGTCTTTTCCATTCAATTTTTTCCATGTAGAACTGTTTTCACACTTAAGTCTGAATAACTTCATAAATAAAATTTATTTAAATGTTTAAAATATTTGAAGACAAAAGTACAAATCTTCCTGTAGAAGAAGATGCTGAAGCATCCCTTTTTCTAAATCCCATAAATAAAAATTCTGAAAAGATTCAGTCAGGCCCTGCATTTGGACAAACATGCAGGACTCCATAAAAATACTGATGCAATATTCAGGAAATAAGTAATCATGTAGCTGTTTCCTAAATATTTTTTTTAGTAACTGTTCAAACAGTAACACTGATTGCTCAGTTTTGTAGTTAAACAAAGGGCAACTGGAGTTGAACTAAGTGCTTTTCTGCAAAACTCAAACACAGAATGAGCAGAGATGCTCTGAGTTACTCTGTATAAGAGCAATCAATTTTCCTAGGCTTCTTTTTCTAATTACAATCCTCTTCAATAACCTTTTTAATTACTTTTCTGATATCATAGTTATTGCTGGTAATTCTGTACTATATATATATATATACATATATATATATCTCAATTTGCTTTTTAAAGAGAAAGCATACTTCTTTCCATGGTCACTCACCTCATCTACTATGAATTCCAAGATTTTGCCTTCAGTCAGACCTTGGTACTGATATTACTGGTTTGTAGTGCTAAGAAAGCCCTTGATCGGCAAGAGCAAATTGTGCACACTTGCAGACACTTGTGCATATGCTAAATTACAGGTAGGTGGCAGAATTTAATCCTTTAATCATTTACAAAGACTGATTCCTCCTCAGTCATCCCATGTTATGTTAAAGTCATGGTAGACAGCTTATCAGTCATAACAAGAATCCTCCACTCAGTCACTGTGACACCCACCACTATCACAGACTCCAAAAAGAAAAAAATCTCATTTTGCAGTGAAGTAACATTGTGCTGAATCCTAAATTAATTTGCCCACAGTTTATTGAGATAAAAGGAAGCAATCTTCCAGATGTGAATGAAAGAAATCATGACCATTTGTTACGAAGTAAGCTGTAGAACTGTTGCAACAAGGATTTTTCTTAACACATGCACCCTACCTTGGAAGCAAGCAGCCCCCAAATACTAATATGTAGTTAAACAGCATTCTAACTAGTAAGAAACAGAGAGGAGAAAACAAGATACTCACTTCACCAAGGAAGTCATTCGAGGAGAATCTGTCATAATCCCAGACTGTCACTTCCAGTGTTTTCTTTTTCAGCTGCAATTGAAATCAAAGGAGAATTAACCTCATTGTCATCATAATCTTCAGGTCAAGTCTTTATGATGGTTTCTATTATCTCCTCCTTGCTTCCTTTTTCACACAGACAACTATGTAGCTTTTGTCATCCCATCACTCAGAAAACCAATTTGAGGCTATTATTTGTTAAGAAGTTAAGTGGGCTTGTGCTTGGTCCTATTTTAGGAATTTCCACAAGTTGTTTCTGACCTAATGTGTGTCCAAACTGATTTTTATTATCTCATTTTTGTATTTCTGCAGCTTTATAGATAGTCAGATCTGAGTTGTCTCAACTCAGACATTTCTCTAAAGCACATTTAAACATGAATTTCATACAAATTAAAACACACCCTGATGTGTGAAGACCAGGTTGAATACTGATTAATTCAGTGCAGTCAATAAGACACTCAAAGTGATCCAGACTTGAAGGACAAATTGTACTGTTAATGACAGCCATCAAAGCTTGTTATCTGCAGACCTTGTTAAGCCAGATTGCTGTGTCAAGCACTCTTCTAACAGGCTACAGTAAGAAAAAGTGAGCTTTATATAAGACAAGACAGTGCAAGAGAAAGAAGCTCTTGATCAAAGCAGGTGACCTTATTGGAAAGATTAGAAACAAAGTGTCATTCTAGGGGTCTGTGGAGACAGCTGAGGAAAGGATTGATTACTAGTATTCTACAATGGGGCAAAAGGGTAGCAGGTGGCTGGAGAGGTAGTAGTAAATTCATGTGGCTTGTTAGAGGGAAGAACAAAATCCTGGGAATAAAGGGTGTCTGCAAAGTCAAGCTGAGAACTTCCAAATGAAGAATTTGTTGTACACTTCCAAGAGTTACTAAGGAAGAGAGGAGTCAGTGTGTATACTTTTCTGAAGATATACATATATTTACCATGCTGAAGGCAAGAAACACTAAATGGCTAGTGATTTTAAAAGCATCAAAGTAAGGTTCTGCCTTACATCATCCAATTTTAGGTCATGAAGCCATCAGAATTTCAACCAACAGCAATACTCTGTCCATCTGACTGTGGGTTTCTGCAAGTGGGCAATGTACCAACAAGAAAATTAGAAAGTGTCCCTAAGAGAAGGAAAGCTGTTTACATGTGTTATGAATCTCACTTGAGTTCCAAGCACTTTACAAAAAAAAGCAGCTAATTTTAGAACTTGAATTGTGAAAAAAATTAAAAAATAAAACCTCAAAAAAATATTTAAGTGCCTATTACTGCATGTGAACTCCAATTAGCTTGAGGCTATTGTGAACCATCATTTAAAGAAAAGGAAGGAATATGACCACCAATGCAAATAATATTCTCTCTTATGGAAGACATGAAGAATACCACACATATAGAAGTGTCTGTTTCTTGTTTTAAATGGCTGGAGGTTACTGGGTGCTTCTGCAGATAATGCAAGTCAGTGTAACCATATATGCATTACTTGAAATATTTAACATGCATCCCTTGAAAATCTCACACAAGGATTTGTACAATGAAAAAAAAAATCAATGCATCTTTTCTCCTGTGCTGCAAGTAAATTTCTATGATTACTTCAGAAATACTATAAGAGACTACAGTCAGACAAGATATTTGTAGAGTAGAAATGAAGGTGCTGCGTTAGATCATGCATTACACTTATTTTTCTTTATATCCCTTTCTAACATTTTTGGGACCTCTTTCTGTTGCTCTACTTCAGTCCATGGGAGGACTAAAAGCTACTTCCTAGGCCACTTACAAATTTATTTTTTCTTATCCAAGATATTAAGTAAGAATTAGCACCTTACTTATTCATAAGAAAACTTTTCTTTTGGAAATAACACAGAGGCTCCAACATCACTTGAGGATTTTGAAAATATTACTCTTTCTAAATATATTAACCTTCAATTTTAGGACATGAGCAACAGCTTTAATTAATTATATGCATCATTTAATGACAATTCTTTTATTTTCTTTCTGACAAGAAATTGAAGCAAACAGACACATCTACAGAACTTTCATCTCTTACAATCTTCTCCTAAATAATTCTAATGCTTTTTTTTATGCTCTGAGTATTCCTCATAAATTAGCAATTAATACACAATATTTGTAACTTGTGTAGTGGCCTTCCTTGGAAACTGTAATCATCTCCAATTTATTACTTAACAAAAAACCCCTTAAATTTGAAACATGCACAGTTCGATTTATTTTTTTCCTTCTGTCAAAGTAGAATAAGCTACACGATAAAAATAATCATTCTGACCTTGAAAAAGTCTGTTTCATTTCAAAGAGTGATCTATTTCCCATAATTATTTTCTCTTTAATTTCAGCTAGGTTATGAAAGAGAAAAGGAAAATGAAAAATTGGACAGCCAGCTAAAGTCTAGACAGTGACGTTAAAAGGACTATATTCGGAAATATTTAATAATGCCTGCTTGCTGACAGCAAGAATTCCATGCTTTGACAGAGGGAAAGGAAGAAATCATATTTCTTTGAAGAAATCATATTTATAAAGATACAGGAATTTATGTTATGGTATGACTGCTAGTTCCATAGGGCTTTGATTGTGGTGCAGTTTTGCTTGCCTGGTGATTGGAACACTCATTCCCAGTCTATCACAATTATTGTCCTGTAGCCAAGTTTCTATTCCTAACTATTTCAAAATATAATTCATGAGAGTTATGAGTGCATATGATATACTATTGGATGGTGGTAATTCTTCAGACTGTAGAGGATACTTATCTCAGCATGGAATTATTTAGAGATTTAGAATGTGTTTAATACTATGTTCTCTGAGCCAGCAAACTGAGTTTTATGGAAGAATGATCCACACTAGTACCTTAGCACTGTATACAAGCCATGGAAAGGTGTGGAAGGAAATACTATTTCCTGCATGCATAAAATATACAATATTGCATAACAGTTCCAGAGGAAGGGAAAAGGGGAAGATATGTACATGGAAAGCAAAAGTCCAAAGAATTCCACATATGATCTAAAGGCAAATTTCATCAAGTAACAGTCACAATCTTACATCAAAGATATTAGGATATTTCTGTCATAACCATTGAGTTTCCAACACCCAAGGCCTCCTAAATACTCTGTGAAATGCCACAGCAGAACCTGGAAGGAAATTAAGTAAATGGAAGAGCCCCTCAAATAGAAAGATCAGTGTGAAAATATCACTAAGGCTTCCCAAAACTTCTCACAAAACTCAGAGGATTTAGGGTTTACATCACAGCTAGGCAAACATCAGAGGTATCTTTTTTCTGACACTTTTACTGCATGCAAAATACAGCAAATTATAACCACTGTGTACAACAGGGCACCTCTGAAGTAAATCTGAGCTACCTCATGTTAAACTTAGATGTGTAGACTGCATTGATGCAAGTCTTCCTGTGGGAAAGGTTCTGCTTCATGTGGAAATGAATATCTTAATCTAATGTTCCTCTCGATGAACAAGAAGAATGAATAATAAAATTTTAAGTAAGGAAGATAATACTAAAGTCTTTGTTTCGTATTGGAGAAATGCATTAAAAGCACTGGGAAATTTATTCACTGGGGATTTTAAAGAAGTATTGAAAGATTAAATGGCATTGAAAAATCAACTGAAAGCATTGAGAATAAAACACTAAGAAAGATGAAGAGATTTAGGACTACATACAGATTCTTATTTTATAAAAAAATACTTCATTGCTTATAAAAATGGACTGATCAACCTTTTTGCTTATTATGTCTTTCCAAATGGTAAAATGTTCTTTTAAAAGCGAAGACAAAGCAAAAGAGAACTCAAGTACTTTATCCTGCCTCAATTAACTCTGTAGTTCAGCTGCAGTAAGGAAGCCACCAAGAAACAGAGAAGACTTCAATGAATTCTTTCCCAGATGTGAGTTAAACCTTCCTATGACAACATTAAGTATCTTCTAAATTTTTTCCAAGTGATTCATATCTCAGGCCCATTGCTGTAAACTACTGCTAACTCTAAAAATGTACCTCTATATTTCATAAATATTTATGAGCAAGAAAATGGTAGAGCCTGTGTTTTGTGTGAGCTTGCGTGGCTACTTGTGACAGTATTTTCTGCATCTACTTCAGAAAAGTATGTCCTTATTCTTTGTATTCCATTGTAATTTTTAAAATTGACACAGTTGCAACATGATCATGAGAGCAATCCCAACAAATTACCATTGTGATGAGTAGATAGGACAAGAAAAGATTATTGGTATAATAATCTTCTGCAGAGACAAGGCAATAACTCCAAATTTCCCCTAAATCTGGCAAGATTTTAGAGGGGTTCCCAGAATTGCCGGTAGCACTTCTCAGGAAGTCCTGCAGACCACACAAATAGCAAAGCATAAATTGCACAAAATGGCACTACCAGCCACTCACCTGTTCCATGGAGATATTTTTATAAATGACCGTCTGATTCCACTCAGGATTCAAGCTCTTCTGTAAGTACTTAGTTCTCCTCTTGTACTCAGCACTGAATTCGAACAAAGGGAGGAAGCATCACATTAGTGATCTTTTGTTTCTTTCACTTCTGATGCAAAAAAAAAAGCATCCACAAACCGAAAACCAGAAAAAGAATAGAACTGCATCTCCCATTTCTGCAGCAAGGTAGGGTTACAAGAGGACAATCACAGCCTCTGGGCTTTTTTTTCTTTGCATGTTTTTCTGACGCTGTTTTTTGAAACATCTTCCAACTCTTCAGCAGGTTAGGTGTGCCTACAGCTCTTTCAACACAAAACACCAGTCACGATGTTCACATACACTTTTTCTCTCATTGTAGGTGTTGGGGTCCAATTATAAATTAAAGTGATAACACATGAATTTCTTTTCCAAGACCATTCTGCTATTAGCACTTTAAAGAAGCATAAATCCACTATATTTATAGGTTTCTAATCAGAAGAGTCCCATCTCATGAGAATGTTCAATGAATATCATGTGGTAACTAATGATAGCAACACTAATTTCTTATTGATCCTGTTCTCTTCCTATACCTCTTGCTGTACTGGAAACCAACATAAAAGTGCATCCAAGCTCATGATTGCTTTCATCAATACACAAGGATAAAAAGTTTGGCTGCATAATCTGTTTATGAAAAGAATGGGTAGTGCTTTCTACTGTACTTTGCATTTCCTGGTGACAGAGAAAGCAATTTAACGGAATATGGATTCATCTATCTCTGTGAGCTTTGATGACAGATATGCTTCCATACAATTTTAATCTAATGTAAATTTTAATGGACAACTCAAGACAGCTGAGTAAGGGAACATGATAAGCTTTTAATACCTTGAAAATCCAAGCAGATATAAGGCAAAACCCACTTTTTTCCAGTCTGCAAGTCAACTATTCTTTGTATTCTGTGCAGACCTACCATACATTAAAGGAATAAATGCTATATATATACTATATGACCAAGACTGTTCTCCAAATGACACAGAATGGTCTGTATCTGTCATATGAAACTTTCTTACTCTCCCTTACATTAATTTTGGGTTGTGTGCTGTTCTCCTGATTCCCACTTCTGACTTTTGATTGAACTGTGTTTAGGTACACACTATGGCACAGTCTCAGAGCTAATGAACTAGATTCCTTTCACATAACATTAACTCAGAAGATGCACTCTAGGGACCAGTTTAATCATCTTGTCACACATGGTACCAGACTGGAGCAGGACTGAATTAAGGTTAGGCGAAAAATGTGTATTTAACTGGCATATGTATGTCTACAATGCTGTTCAGCACCAATTTCACACCACATACTCAATTCCACTGTGCAATTCTGTCCTTTAATTATTCTGGAGTGTGTAGTGACCTTACTTTCCAAAAGGAGGTGGCCACATCCAAGCTGTCAATTAGACTGTTATTTTTCAATAGAAGGAATTTGCAGTTCTTTTTTTTCTTACTTTTTGCTCAAGTCATTCTATGCAGTTTCATTTATTTTCTTGCAAAACACACTTTCCACTGTCTTCCAGTTTATCAAAAAAATTGAAGGGCATTGGGACCTGTGAAACAAAGTCACCTCTGCCCACCTCTGCTTAAAACAGCAGCTCTCCACAGTTCTGTCTCCACAGCCAGTCAGAGCATATAATGGTGTACATTTGGAAAAAAAAAATCTTCTATGTCAGTAATAAAAGGATGAATTAAAACCCAGAAGGACCAAGAGCATATGAAAAAGAAAGTTATTTCTTCGTGTATCTTGGAAGGAAAGTTGAATTACAAAATCTGGAAACTTGATTTTGATGTCAAACTGTATTTAGAAATGCATTCAGACTTTTTAAGCATTTCAGTGGCCTTCTTTTCCCACTCTCTGATCTGAGAAAAGCATTCCCATCACTCAAAGTATAAATGAGATTTGACTAATCCATATGGAGACACGGGACATCAGCAACAGACAGCTGGGCTGTCAGAATCTGTCTCTGGACTCACAGTACTTCTCAAATTAATGTCTATTCTGATCAACTCTTAATGAAATATTAACTTGTCCAAAAGCTTCATACACCCAGGGTAAACCTCTTACTTCTTAACTAAATCAGGACAGCACTACACTATTTGGACCTAAATGTCCTATGATCTGCTTGTTTTAAGAAACCAGTACTTAAAGGAACTTCCCTCTTTCTGAAGAGAGTAAAAAGGGGTTTTTTCCTCACTCAGGCAAGAAAGAGACACCAAGACATTTCCTCCTCTTTCCTTTTGCAACATTAGAACTTCAGCACCTTTTCAAAACTGCTGACTGATATTTTTTCAGCTATTTATGAGAATGCGATTCATAGACTGTTGAGTTTCAGAGCCTGCAGTGACAAAAGGTTGTTAACAAGGTAACTCTTCAAAATTTCCAGTCAAATCTATGGAGTATGTAGTTTATATGTTGTCTATAGTCTGTATCTGTTGCAGAGAGCAGCAGGAGACCCTGACTACCTCCTAAGGACATGCAGACCAAGCTAAGCTGAAAGATAGATGAAGTTTTCTATACCCTTTTCTATACCCTTAAGTATTTCTATACTTAAATATAAGTTTGTACCAGTGCACATTCTGTCCCCAAAATTTTGATTAACAGATGGTGAAGTTTTAATAAAATGTATTAATTGAACCAGTTCATAATTTTGAGTATGCACTCAAAATTAATAAAGACATGTAAAAAGATACAAGCTGCATTTCTCTCTTATCATTTCACAGTATTTCCCTAATTACAGTTTATTAATGCATAGTACAACAGAAAGTGCAATGAAAACAATATAATTTAATAACTGCACCTAAAATGTGGCATTCAAAAATATTAATGAAATAATCTCATTAACAAAGAATAAGGCTGATGATAAAGAAAATCAGTTTATTAGAATTCATTTGTTGACTTGTTTGGTTAGGTTTCTACTTTTAAAAAAATTCAGAATTAGAGATGAATCACTGTTGTTATGTGCTTTGTTTGGGCCAATACTGACATATTCTGAGAATGAAGTTTTGCCTTATGTTTCCAGCTCTAGGGCAAAGAAAGCACTGGCAATTTCATAACTACAATCTCCAATTTGTTTACCACAAATAGCTATTTATGTGGTAAGCCAGCTTTAAAGCCAGCTGGCCAATTATCTAGAATTACACCTGGCTTTAATATCTACAAACTATGCAAGGTGTAGAGAGAAAAAGACTTCATTTCATTTCCAAACAGTGCCTGTTTTTCTTGGCAGTAACACCATCCAAAATCTTGATACAAGTGCACGTATTATTTTGCAACTTTTTGTGAGTGAGAATGAATTTTAAACATCTGTGAACCAAATTCTTTCAGACTAAAAGATAAAATAAAATTTTGAATTAGAATTTGGCCTTACAATATTAAGCGTCATTAATTACTTCTTTACAATTTCTTCTGATCTGGAAATGGGATTCATCAGAGAATGAACAGCAAAATGACACTGCAATTGGCTGTCATCAAAACTCAAGAGAAATGGATATTTTAATGCACAGGCTTATCAAAATCTCATGCACACACAAAATTAAAAGAATAAAATTGGAAGACAGTACACTCTACCTGGCATTTTGGACAACCATGACTTGTCTGCATCCCCAGCATTGACAGAGATAGGAAAATAGAGTAAGCAGCGTGAGAGAACAGAGATGAAAGAAAACATGTGAATAATTGGTAGCTTCTGTTATCAGAATAAAAGGAATTAGAGGCATTAGAAAGAACAAGAAGTCTAGCAGATAAAAGATATTCAATAGTAATTCAAGTTTCTGTTTTCAGAAAAAAGTTTGGTCCTTTTGAGAATCTCTTAATTTCATTATTCCCTAAAGAACTGAGTGACATGCAAAGTGTAACATTGCCATGTTTAAAAATACTGAACTCAAATAAAACCAAAATCCAAATTCTTTGTAGCTTGGCCACAAGTTTAAAGCTATACTTAGATCTCACATGGACCTCTGCAGGGTGAATGCTTCTCTAGTTCAAAGCCTAATTTTTACACCAGTGAATGTACCTGCAAAATTGCCAGGAAGATTGATTGGAGAAGTGTTTTACGAGACTCTTAGGTGCACTAAAAATACCCTTCAAGATTTAGGATCTGTTCCCATTATACTCAGTAAAAGTCTTGGGCCCAGTGCCACTAAACAACACTGAATGCAGCAGAGCTGCAATAATCAAGCTACGAAGAATCTGAATTGTGCTTTAGTGGTGCTTAGACATGTGCCAAATGCTGAACTCTGTCATCAGCATCCACTTTACTGTTACTTTGAATTGAACAGAAATATAGATTTTAGATGCATGGTCCTTGCCTAAGGGTCTCCTTTGGATGAGTGTGATCACACAGAGAAGTTTGTACCAATTTGTCTTTGCAACCTAAAGTCTGATCCTGTAGCTTAGCTTCAGATATCATCACCAACATCAGCAGGATTATCACAACCATGTATATTTATGCACACATTCTGCAACTTTAGGGCAGAAAAAAGAGTTATAATTCTGGTTATATTGCTGGTACAGAAACCTATCTTGTAAAGGAAAAGATTAACTACAGAGACCAAGAAATCAATGGTCCATGAAAAAAAGTGATAAGTGATTTGTACAGTGATTAGATAAAAAATTACTAGAGTTTCAGAAACCACAACTTAGCTCTTAAAAAAAGTAATTAAAAATCCCATGGAATGAGCATTTTCACATTATGCAACCTGGAATTTACCTCAGATACTGTAATTCTGTATGTTTGTAAATCTGTCCCGAGTTCAGACTGAATTGAGCTGAAGCAACAACTCCATTTTAACCCATACATGTAGTTTTCTACATTATAGAGAATATTTCATGTATTAAGTCCATTTCAATAGCCTGTTGTTAATTTTATAAGTATTTTTGCATGGAAGAGAATTTTTAATTGGACACATGAAAAACAAATATCAATTTTACAGGAATGAACATGAAGCTCTTGGGGTCATTAGCAAAGAATGCACATTCTCCTAAGAAAAAAAACCATCATTTTTCTTGGTGTTCTATCTATATTTTCTACAGGGTAACTCTCAGTTCTGTACATCAGTGATGAATAACAAACCCAAAGCAAAAGAGATTTTGGGTTAAAATTTTTCCTGGACACTTACCCTCTCCCTGGAAGAAGATAAACTTTAACAAATGGGTCAGAATAACCATTGTTGTCTCTGGGAGCGAGGTTTCTTGCCTGAAGGATGTGGATGATGAGGTTGCCAAGGTGTTTGTCATAGTTGATTTGAAGCTAGAGAATGCATTAAAACACAGTAAGATTATATTTTAATAGTACTTCCTAAGTGATTTAATCCCTTGAATAAAATGAGTTTTAGATCTTTGACTGGATGTAAGTTTCTGAAGTTTCTATCTGTTTCACCTCACTTGAATGAGATGCAAGATGATTATCTCAAGTTTTTCTTTCAAAGTCTGTCAGTATAGGTTAAAAAAGTAAACACACATATTGATCTATTCCAATTAGGAAAAATTAGCTGAAATTTGAATACTTGTTTTGAATGCTTGTTATTAGATCAGAATTATGCAAGTTCTGGCTACCTGGAGCTCAAGCCTAGGAAGGATGCTATAATACTACTGAAAGACTCTCAGTTCTAGTATAGTTGAGAGTGTTTAATTAAGGAAAATGAAGGCAAAAGTCTAGTTAGGTTTCATTTATTCTGCTGCTTCCAATTCACTGTTTTATAAACACTAAATACAGTTTACATAAGACATAACCACAAACTTGGCATTCCATGGGAATACATACTCTGCCCTATGAGAAACCCACAGTGGTCTTTGCTTACATGTAGAGTCTGTGAATTTCTGAACAAAACTACAGTAAGTGCCCAAAGGTTAAAGCTGAGGATTAGTTTCACTACATTTTTAGCCTGCTCAGAAACAAGAGCATTTTGCTTCTTCTGTTTGTATTTCAGAAACAAACACTCAAGACAAGCAAAAATTAAGCACTGGCTTAATTTAGGTACATTTCAAGGGGTTGGAGTTGAATAAAAAATCAATTAATGGAGATAGTTTTCTGCAACACAGAGATATCTACATATTTACCTGAATTTCTCCAGTGACTGGGTGGGAAGCAGACTTCGTAGTTTCTGCAGGCTGCCAGATTAAAAGATAGAAATAAATACATCGGCACACATTTACAAACAATACATTTTCAAAATTGACTTTTAAAAAAGGTGGATTTTATACTCTGTACTGCCACATTTTTTAAAAGCTATTTTAATTGTCTCCAATTTACATGCTCAAAACTAATAGTTACAGTATTTCAACTACAGGTGAAGTCCAGTCCAGCCTTTTTGATCACACTTTGTGAGAGTACAGAATCAGATAACTTCAAAGTCTTTACAGATGGAGCACACTGGTCATACTGGGAAGCGGGGGAAGAAAAATATGTACAGAATTAATCCTGTCTAATGAAGGTGAAGTTTGCAAAGAGAAAACAAATACATCAAGTACAATACAGCTGAATTTGTATTGAAAGGCAAAGGTTACTCTAGTGTAAATTGAATTTAGGTAAAAATAGGTGGAAAGAATGATACTAAAATGAGAGATATGTACAAGTGGATTTCATATTTACAAGCCATTTTATACAGTACTTTTTTCTTCATTCTGTGTTTTATGATAAGCAATTTAGCTACATCACATCACATTCAAATTCCTCCACACACTTTCCATGGCATGGAATTTAAGATTTCCCTTTACAATGCTGTATAGTTAGTGCTTGACCCTTTCTGTTTGTTGTCACCGAGCTTCTCAAGGTTTCTGGCAAAAGAAACAAAATCCTCAGTGTCTATTTTTTTGCCTTTTCGTCCCTCCTGTTGGTTAGTGGTTGGAAAAAAATATCACCATCCTGTATTCTCAAAAATATGCTATGCTGTTAAATGCTAGTGCCCTTGAGCCACCCTGGAACTACCTGTAATCTGCAAGCCATCTGTCAAGAAAGAAAGCCCTCCCTGGTTCAGTAACATTGATTATTTCTGCATTCTCTCCACATCTGCTTCCTTGGTTGATGCAGCAGAAAACAAAGGATGCGAACAAGGACAAACTTACTGTTCTTTGAAGATCCACCTATCTGGAAAACATCTTTTCCTATTTTTCCAGATATGACCAGCAGGCTGACATATTATTTTGTGTAATTAGGATTTATTTCATTTTCTATGAAGAGTAAAACCCATCTGCCTCTTTTGTCCTGCCTTAAGCTCCAATAAAACAGAGATTTTCTCTGAATGTTTCATATGAATTATTTTAAATTACAGTTACGCAAAGCCCATGCTTCCCATACCAGAGAGTGAAGTTAAGATGATACCCTGCTCTTTTCAGGTTTGTGATGAAGGAACATCCCCTCAGTCAATCAGATCTGCAGATCAGAACTAATTAGAAAA
This sequence comes from Turnix velox, assembly GCA_013400935.1. Classification (NCBI taxonomy): domain Eukaryota; kingdom Metazoa; phylum Chordata; class Aves; order Charadriiformes; family Turnicidae; genus Turnix; species Turnix velox. Next base: position 45,599 of record VZTY01027940.1, read on the forward strand.
GTCTAGCCAAACAGTAAGGCAACAGAAAATAAGTGAGAAAAATAGCCCAAACTTGCCTGTTATATATTTATACTCACTGTCTTGTATTTCCTTATTTCTGTTTGGTTTACCTGTTTTACCTTGCCTTCTAGTTGTGTTTCTTTAAGATCACTAACTTCTTAAGAAAAAAAAAAATCAATGTTTCTTGAAATGTCACTTTCTCAAAAGTAAGCCTAGTGGGAAATTTTAAAGTCTGCTTTTCTTGGTAGCTTACAAAGCAAAAGTAGGTCATCAAGAGTTTGGAAAATCTTCTGAATCTTAAATGCTGCTTTGGATTGACAGCAAACTACTCCTAAAATTTGCTTGGTCAGGGAATGACAAACTCAACATGAGATGGCAGTGTGCAATTTCAGACCAGAAGGCCAACTAAATCCTGGGCTGCATCAAGACCAGCACATCAAGGGAGGTGATTTTGCCCCTCTACACATCTCTGGTGAGACCCTAACTTCAGAACTGTGTTCAGTTCTGGAGCCCTCAACATCAGAAGGACATTGAGCTGTTGGAGTGGGTCCAAAGGAAGGCCATGAAAATTATCAGAGAGCTGGAGCATCTCCCTTATGAGGACAGACTGAAGGAATTGGGGTTGTTCAGCCTGGAGAAGGCACAGGGGAGACTTCACAGTAACTTATCAAGGGGGCCTACAGAAAGGCAGGGGTAGGACTTTTTAATAGGGTACAGGGTGACAGGATGAAGAGTAATGGATGCAGATTGGAGGAAGGGAGATTTAGGCTGGAAAGAAGTTCTTTATTATGAGAGTGGTGAGACACTGGTACAGGTTGCCCAGAGAGGCTGTGGATGTCCCTTCCCTGGAGGTGTTTAAAGCCAAGCTGGATGAGAAACCTGATCTACTGAGAGAAGTTCCTGCTCATGGCAGGGGTATGAGAACTAGATAATTTTTAAGGTCCCTTCCAACCCAAACCATTCTATGATTCTATAAAAGAACATTCAAAGAGAGAATTTCACTTGTTTTGACAGAGATCTACCTGAGCATTGAGCAGACTTTCAATTAAAGGCTTAAATGGCTTATACTTCTCATCCTTTACCTTTAAAAGTAATTTTATTATACTTTAATGGTTCTGACCTCAGTCTAACTAGCACTGCTAATAATGACAATGATACAAAATACAGTGGAGTTAGCTACAAAATCACTGCCAGATAGTCTAGCTGCTTTAATCTTTTCAATGTTTGAATAGCAAAAGTAATGAGGTTTTTTTCACTCCAAACATAATGTAATACAAAATTTATTAGTATGGACACTGTAGGAGTTCAAAGAAAAGAGAATTTGTGTGGGGACTTTCAAAGGTGGTTAAACAGGAGTTCCCCTTAGTTGTGCAGTTACTTGGCTTTCATCTACTTGTTTGTTAAAAAAAAGAAGTTTTTATGTTTTGATATCAATGTTAAATTTCTATATCCATTGACAAGGCTGTGATTCAGCATATCACATAGTTTGTTTTCTCTCTGATGTTGGCCAATTTAAAGCTGATCATGAAGAACTACTCAAATATTTCAATGAAATATGAATAATTTAAGCTGAAAGAGGCCTTTCAAGGTCTTTTGGTCCCATTCCCAGCTCAGAGTCAGGACACCTTTGAAGCTGTATCTGGACTGAAAGGCAGAGATGCAACTAAGAATCTCTCTTTATCTGGGCTTCAGTGAGGATTAATTTGAAAGGAAGGAATAGTATTTCACCGATGACTTCTCTAGGAACTAAAGGATCTGAGGATTTATAAATACAACATATTCTTCAATGTACAAAGACAATGAAATATTTCTATGAGGCACTTATATCCTGGATGTAATCTCCAGTGGGGAACAATGATGCATTTACATTACAAAAGAAACAGGTCTGCACTGAGTATAGTAAGTGAGAGGCTCCCTGAGGACAAATCTTTCCTTCAGTGGCTGATCAAACTTAATTTTAATTTCTTCAGACACTCCCCGTACTCTGTGTAAGTGCTCTGTAATGCCATCACACCTGCTGGATAATATTGCCAGGATGGGAAACTCCTGTTGATGGCAAGCATTAAATATGAGAGATTTGGTACTGCAGAATATCAAAAGAGCCTCCCACAACATATCTGGAATTTATACCCTATACAAAAAACTAAACTAAAATAAAAAAAAAAGATAAAAGGATTTTACTTGCTAAAATAAGAACATAAACAAGATCTAGGCAGTTTGGATATTCAGTCTGTCATGACACTTTGGCAAAGCTGCAGCCAGCCTAGAAATACTGTCAGCCCAAGGCAGAGAGTTGTTCCAGAAAAGATGAGCAGTAGTTTTCTCCTCTAAAAGAGCTCAACACCATTATAAACTTGGCTTGCAGTCAATGAGCAGAAACAATTCAAATCAACAAGAGCTATGGCTGTTACAAAAGAAATGCCTCTCAACGTGATTTTCAGAAATATGCAAAGGTTGTTTTAAACATTTCCCTGATTAGTTTTGACTTTTGCATCACCTACATAAAGGCATTAGTTTTAACAATTTTTTTTGTTTCATCTTTATAAGCCTCCAGCTGATTTTTCACTCAAGATTAATAAATCCTCTCTGCAAAAGGAAATGAAATTTATGCATCTAACTTCAGGTGACCTGCTGCAGTGCCAAAGCCTCTCCTGTGCCCAGCCTTCTCATGTGCATCAATAGAAACATCCCTTCAGCATATCCTACACATCAAGGATTTATCGTTCTGCATAGGCAGTGAATTAGCAGTGTGAAATGAACCAGATGAAAGAGGGTACCTGAAACAAAGGCTTTGCCCTCTCCTTTCCATACAGTTTCTGCACCCGAATGGAGGTTTCACTCACTCATGAGCTGTACTTCAGAAGTACATCACTCTCACATAAAGCATATGGCAAACTAGTTCAGATGTAGAATGAACTGTTCATCTGTCCATTAGGAAGTTCTATCCAATCCCTGAAAATGGGTGAAGTAAATCTCAACACGTGGATTTTACTTAGTGATCATATACCCAAATTAGTTCACAAAACAGTGGGAATTGGGGCAAGACAGAATTACTATCCAAAAATAGCTGATCAATAAATATATCTACAGTTTTTGCTAAAATGCTGGAAGAAAGAACTTTATGTTTCCTCTCACATGAAGGCTGTGTAAGCATATCAGAGCTTTATAAAATCAGCAGGCACCATTTGCTGGTTTTGTTTGTATAATACTTTCATAGAATCATAGAAT
>VZTY01027943.1:5714-49871 GCA_013400935.1 Turnix velox
GATATTATGTTAAAAATTCCTTTCCCTGCCTTTCTGTAGGACCCCCTCAGGTACTGATAAGTTACTTTGAGGTCCCCTCTGAGCCTTCTCTTCTCGAGGCTGAACAACCCCCACAGTTCATCTCTGTAAGTCACACTCATTTATTATAAATACCAAAATAATTTTCCATCTTCCTATTTTGTTAATACTCAACAGCACAGAACTCCAGTCCAACAAGAGAAACTCTTTTTATTTTATTCTTGGTGAAGGTGTATTTTTGACCTTAAACTGTTAAGCAATTTCATTAACACTGAGTCTGCTGAACATGGGTGGATCAAAGATACTCCATCATCCCATTATTTTTTTAATTTAATTTTTCAGTATAAGTATCTCAGCATGACCAGTTAGGAGCCTACTGAACATGGTGTATCAGAGATACTCCATCATCCCATTATTTTTTAAACTTAATTTTTCAGTATAACTATCTCAGCATGACTAGTTAGGCCTGTGTGCACTGTAAGTTACTGTGTAACTATTCTAAATACATAAGGCAATGCATTACATAGCCAATAAAATCTGCAGGTAATACATTGCTTTAGAGAAATGAGGAAAAACTGCATGAGCAGTGATCTTTTTGTAGCATCTTCTATACACTATAACCATGGAATCTGCAGGGCTATGGCACCATTACTCTGTGTTTTTTCATTGCTATGAGAGAGACTAATTAGATCCCTAGGATATATGAGTGCTTTCTAGAAGTCTTTAAACAGTGTAAAAATACTCAACTTCAGAAAACTACTCAGAACATAAAAAAATTAAATGACGTATTTTTGTCAGTGTCAGCTAAAAAATACCATCCCTTAAAGGTCCCTGTGTAATGCACTGGAATGTAAAATGAACCCAATAATGTATTTATTCCCTTTTATGTCTTCACATTCTCTTGACAATAACCCTCCTTGTTCTCACTGGAACTACAGGGTAACTACAACACTCACTAAATACAAGGCCCCATGGAGAAAAAAGACTGATCATGCAAGAAAGTCAATACTAACTGTCCAGGCCTTACTAATCCTTCTTATTATTATGCCACTCAGCACAGTAAAGTGCACAAGCCATGAGTCAGTGTCTACCCTCCTCAAAAATAAACTGAGGAGACTCTTGGGCTGGTCTGAAGGTCGCTGAAATCAGATACAAACTGGCAAGAGACTGACATGAGTAGATTCTCCCACCACTTACTTTGACAGCTACAACTAAATATCTCTGTACACAAGGAATTATTACTATTTGCTCGTGGCCCAAATTTAGTTTGCATTAAGGCCTCTTTAATCCATTTTGTAACATTTATAGATCCCAAAGGACCTATTACTCTGCTCAGGCAGCCTATGAAAAGCTGAGTGTATACAAGATTCCAGTGCAAGAAATACCCGATAAGGAATTCTTATCTTGGCCATTTTACTTTGCATTTATTTTTATTGCTTTAAAATGTTTGTCTTTCTGAGTAATTTTACAGTAACATTTGTTTTCAGTTACCACTGAGAAAGTATTTCAAATTAATCCTGCTGCTGCTCTGAGGTGAAGTGGTGGAGCCTGCTTCCCTTTTCAGTCTCCCTCCTTAAGACAAATTAAACATCATCTACTGCTCTGAAGTAGCTCTTAAAGCAAACTTTCTGCAACAAAGCAGCTGCAAGATCTTTTTCTGCACTCACTCACACTACAAATTGCCATTCTGAACCCTTCTATACATGTGACCTTCAGATCACTTCCACTTAACAGCAGTCTTTAATTCTTTATTATTCATTTGTTACTCATACAACTCTATTTACAAAATTAGCCAACACAAGAAAACATCTAAGACCCAGGCAAGCCAGCTTCCACATGCACCAATGTTCAAATCTTGCCCACCATTGCCTACCTGAAAATTAAAAACCCCTTCTGGTGAGAATCAAAGTCCTATTTAATGAAAAACCCTGCTCTTGATAGCAGTTTCCTCCTCTTCTGTATATAAGTACTAAATAATAAATATTTAGAGATATATCAGTCACAAATCTCCTACAACCTCTCTGCCACTCCAGTTTTACAGGCAGTTTTGCTGTCCCTAAGTCTCAGGCTCAAAGCTCACAGCTGACTGGTTCAGCTTCCATGTTCTTTAGTCTTTCAAGGTGACTGAGCTTTGTGCTCCCAAAAACAATGTCAGTTTCTGTGGTTGGCAATATTTACTCCTTGATTACACATAATTTAACTTTAATTCTAAAAAACTTACATTTTTCTTTCTTTCCGGTTCCTTCATATCCTGTTTGGGCTGGGAGTCTTCATCAGGTGGCACTGTTAAGCGTAACCTACAGACATTCATCTGAAAGAAAAACAAAAGCTTCTTTTTAGATTTAAACTTTACCAAAAAAAAAAGAAAAAAATTAGTAGTCACCTTAGAAAATTAACTGTACTGACATTCGAGTTCTTATTTACTGTTTTCTGTCTTCTGCTGACAAAAGAATACTTTGTAAATGTTGGAGGGGATTTTAGATGGTAAGAAATAATTCAAGGGCATCCCATAGTCATATACCTGAAATAGCAAAATTCCAATTCAATCAAAGACATGCTTTTATGAGCTCATAAATGACATTGAGAGATGAGATAATGGAACAATGAACAACATTTCCTAGTTTCTCCGTTTTATTTGCAGATATGTCATACTTTTAATCTTCAAAAAGGATTATTTAAAACACATATTTAAAATACCCTTCACAATTACTGTGGCCATCACTACTGCTCATCAACAGCCCAGAATCTCACCCGATCTAGATCTCTGTGGTTTTTCCTCAACTACTTACCTCCAGTCAAGCTGAACAGGTACCCTCATTCTAGAACACACTTTTCCATTGCACTTGCCCAGTCTGACAACTCTCTCATACCAATTAAGCTAACTTCATTTATCAAGGCTCTTTACAACACAAGCTCCTCAGAGCACAACTATTCAATATTATGCCAAGGATCCCCTTTTTTCCTGCCTTCAAACAACCGACATTTATCAACTTGTCTAACAAGTTTTTTCTCCTTCCCAAGCAAGAACTATCTGCAAGTATCTTTAGCAACTTCACTATTTTTCTTACAGCTTTTCTTTAAAGAAGATGAGAGGATGTTGCATATTTTTAGCAACACAAACCATTCTACGATTCTAGGCACAGTGTCTAGACCACTGGTATGCTGTCAGCTCTTTTAAAAAAAATGCCCCTTTTTATTGCATTCCATCTTCTCAGTTTGATCTTTTGGGTGTGCAAGGCCTTCTGCCAGTTAGGAAGAGTGCTGTAAGCTCTGTCTGTATTACAAAGAAGGGGGGGGAGGAAAGAAAAGGAAAAAAGTAATCTATAGTAATATCAAGGGAAATTATAGCCTACTCTCTAGCCTCTGTGGACAGTCCTCACTGTTAGTTCATCATTCAGCTGTGCTAGCAAATCTAGAACAAGAAGCCACGGAGAAAGTGATTACTCCAAAATTATTACTAGAGTAGGTTATGATTTTCTATTTGGTAGTGAATTCTGAAACAGTGAAATGAATTAAAAAATTACACAACTTTGCACATCGGTTTTTGAAATTTATTGACTGCTGCATTTGTTCTTCTGAGAAGCCAGACTCTCCACACACTACAGAAGCTGGAGTTAGTTATTGAGTATATTAATAATAAATTCCTCAACTTTGGAGGTCATTGCTTCATAGGGCAATTAGTACCACCTTTTCTCACCTGCTTCATTTCCATCTTCTCCTGTTCTTTCTCCGTGGTTAACTTAGCTAGTCTCTTTCCTCTAGAAACAGACCTGTTTACAGGAAGGAAAACAAAGTCTGGCATCCCTCCATGTCAGCAAACAAAGACCAGACCCAGATATAGGAAACAGACCTGGGTTTGCGCTGTACAGGAAGTGACAGACACGAGGCCAGCTTTTCCCTGTGGGGATTTCTAATGAAGGCAAATTGGACTAAAAGGAATGGAAGGATTGTTTGTTAGGAGAGTGAATCACAATTGCCCGTCATGTTACAACAAGAGATATCTGACAGGTTTACTGTGAAGGAAATCCCAGAAGTCCAGTACAGATGGCAGTCAAATCATAACAACTAGGTTGGAAATATAAATTATATAATAAATGTATAATTAACATAACAGTAGTTTCTTGAGGCTAAAGCTACTGTACAAGCAAAGGGGTTTTATCATTTCAACTGGGTTTCTGGCCTTTCTCTTTTCACACTGTCTTCGCTCCTCTGAAACACTTTTTTCCCCATCATCCTCATTTCCATGCCAGCTCTTTATTTTTATAAAACCTCACATAAATATCATATTTTTGACAGTATTTCTGATGTAAAAACCCCATAGTTTTAGTGCTTGATTTTGCAGGCTGTTGAAAGCAAATGCCAGCAAGAGGGTGGCACTGACAATTATCTAAGGATTCCAGCCTTGAAGTCTTGCCCAGTGACTTGTACAGCAATGAAGAAGCACCACCCAGTTCCTCACCAGGACAAACTTATACAGGCTGTATGCTTGCTATTTTTTATAACAATAGCATTTCCGCAGCATCCCTGGGGAAACAGGAGCAAACATACAGCCACTCACTCCTGCTCCTCCTGGGCCACAGATGATGCACTCTACCTTAGGACAGAACTACAGACCATTATGTTAAAATTCAAGAACCCTATGGACACAGAAGAGTTGGAAAGCGACAGCCAGGGCATGTTGCATTAAGATGAGGGGCAATGGCTTGAAACTAGAGCAGGAAAGGGTTAGATGAGAAGTTTTCCCCCATGGGGATGCTGAGGCATCGGCCCAGGTTGCCCACAGAGGTGGTGGGAGGCCCCATCCCTGAAGACATCCAAGGCCAGGCTTTCTGAGGCTCTGAGCAACCTGATCTAGAGCAGGATGTCCCTGTCACTGCAGAGGGTTGGACTAGAAGTCCCTTCAACTCAACACGTTCTATGACTCTATAGGATGGGAAAATCAACAGGCACTGTTTTTTGTCTCTGATCTCCAGAAGCAGTGATGAATATTGTACCTAACCTGGGCTATGCAGTGCTTTCTGAAGAAGCAATGCTCTTTGTCAGACAGTTTGACTAAATGAATGGGCAAGGCTCACAGGCAGCTGCACCAAGCCTTTCCCCAACAGGGAAACACTGCTGCTCCACAATGGAAATTAAATCCTAACAGGAAGAGCCTCAACGCAGTGCCAAACTGTGGCAGAATAATGTACAGCTGAGGATGAAGGAGTAACTCATAGAAACAAACTGGGTTATGTGCAGAGAAAGCAGGGAGGAGAATGAAAGAGAACCTTCCTGTCAGGGAAAAGTCTCTGATTCAGTTTCCTTCAATTGCTGGCTGACAGTAAAAACAAGTGCAGAAAAACAGGGACAGACAAGGCCACTCTAAGTTTATGTCATTAACATCAGAACTTTGTAACCATCATTTTTAAAAAGAAATGCTGGGTAGAAGAAGAACCAGGTATGAGGTTTTCAAGACTATCAGATTTTAGTTTGACTAACAGCATCTGCATCTTGGACAAGCCCACGGAGGTAAGTAATCTTAATCATTACAACATTTAATATTTGCTCCTGGCTTTTTGAAACCAACAACACAAGTATGTACTGAAATTATTACAGAGCCAGCATTAAAATAATAAGCAATGTTTTTGTGGAATACTTTGCTGTGCCAGCAGAGCAACAGAAAAACACAAGCTGTTCTACTAACAACCAGTCCCATTCTGAGATTTTTTTTCCCTCCCCAGGGGTAATGTGGGTCAATATTAATCTAGTTTCAAATCAACACCATCAGAATTTAATATTGCTCATCCTTCTAGCTTCTAATAATAAACTGGGTTTGGAATAACATGTTTCTTAAATAAAGATCTGCTCAGTGGCCAGCAATCACTCCCTTGCTCCAAGACTCTCTCAGTTTTAGGCTTTTGAAGGTGAAAGTAGAAAAGCAGTGGGTGATGAATTTCAGTCAGTCCTAAAAAGCCAGGAAGAAAATAATTTATTTAGTCATTTATCAGTTTATTAGCCTGCTCCATTTATGAACTCTCCACTACAAGGTTCCCCACACAACTAAAGGACACTTTTCCTGTGACCACAGGCACAGAAGCATGTGACAGGTCTTTTGTTTACTCAGCAGTTACTCAAGCTGTCTTCCTCCCCTCTTCTGACAACTCATGGCAAGGGATTCATATTTCACCACAAGAAAGAACAGCAGCTTCCCAGCAGATTTTATTTGTAAATTAGGGGTTTTACCAGTTTCCTTAAGAGAATGTACCAAGTAAAGTTCATTTTCCATCATCACACAGAAATCTGTCGTGACAATGAAAATAAGAAAAGTATCACTTAAGCACAAATTTTCTTAACTTTAACTCCTTTAAGAGATACTGAAACATTCAGTGAGAACAAGAAGGATATGCAGCAAACATAACCAGGATTTCCAAATAATCTTAATTTTTCCCTATACATAAGCAATTTCATTTTTATGAAGGCCAGAGTTTTTCTGAGTAAGATTTTTTTTTCCGGAGGAAGAGCCTGATCTTCCAGTTGTCAGGTAAAACACAACAACATGATATTACTCACCATTTCAATTATGAACTTGTATTTGCTCAAGCAGCAGTTATATTTCTTTGNGTTATGAACTTGTATTTGCTGAGCATCAAAATAATCACTTAGTAGTTCAAGCAGCAGTTATATTTCTTTGTAAGGTAAAGCTTATTGGTTTTTTTGACTTATTTCTTCACAAAAGGAATGTGAGTTCACATCGACACGCTGTGGTGACAGCAACAAAAAGGTGCTATTTAAAGCAGTGAAGTTGGAGAGACATTCCTGCCATTCTCACCTGAGTTTTATCAACTTTTTAGAAGTGTTTCCCAAAGGATTGGACATTGTTATAGAGATTATCTATTAAAATTACACCAAAAAATGGTACATCTGTGTTGGAGGATCTGAGTATAAAAAGAAGGGTCCTCCCGTTAGACAAAGCCTGGAAGTTCGCGTCTGGAAATATCAAGGAGTATTTCTTGGGGTGGGAAGAATTTCGACCCCGAGCGCTCCTTCGCTTCATGTTTCCAGCGCAGCAACCAGGCATCAGCACTAACCTGAGGAAGAAGTGACACGCCGAAAGTTCTTCTAGTACGCAACGCTGCCCTTGTACACCATAAACTTCACGTGAAAACACCGTAAATAATCCCCCTTACCCCCTCCCCCCCCAACTTCTCTTCCCGCCTCGCACCTTGCGCCGGGTGCGGCCGTCGCCGCCGGCTGACCTCCGCGGGGTCGTAGTGGTGAGGGTGAGCCCCGAGCTGTAGCGCAGCATCCCCGACCCACACACAGACAAGACCGACCTTCAGATAGACTCACACGTACAGACACTGACCGCGGATCGCTCCGCCTCCGCGGAGCTGCCCCTCCCTGTTCCGCCCCTCGTGGAATTTGCGTCCCCAGAGGGAGATACTAAGCTGTCAGCGAGAGGAGGATCTGAAGAAACGAGGAGGTGGAGAGCATTGCCAGGGATCAGACCCAGGGCTCTGGCTGTAGCCGCTTCCAGAGTGGGTTTTGCAGGAGCGATAGGGCAGGGTTAGATGAGACATGAGGAAGAAGTTCTCCCCCATGAAGGTGGTGAGACACTGGCCCAGGTTGCCCACAGAGGTGGTGGAGGCCCCATCCCTGGAGACATCCAAGGCCAGGCTGAGGCTCTGAGCAACCTCATCTAGTGCAGGATGTCCCTGCTCACTGCAAGGGGTGGACTAGATGGCCCTGGAAGGGTCCTTCCAACCCAATACTTCCTATAGCACCATGGTGTTACGGAGTCTCTATGAACCTTGGCATTCTCCTGTATTATATAATGGCTAATATTTTGATGAATTAACAAGAAAGATAAAATACTTAGATGGAAAGATTCTGTAGAATTAAACACTGCCAGAGCATGGAGAACAGGACAAGGAGCAGTGGTTCAAAACTAGAGCAGGGGAGGGTTAGATAAGAAAATAGAAAGTAATTCTTCACCATGAGGGGGGTGAGGCACTGGCCCAGGTTGCCCAGAGATGTGGTAGAGGCTCCATCCCTAGAGACGCCAAAGGCCAAGCTTGCTGAGGCTCTGAGCAACCTCATCTAGTGCAGGGGGTTGTACCAGATGGCCTTGGAAGGGCCCTTCCAACTCTGTGATTCTATGATAGACTGGTGAGGTGAGTGAAAAGTAGAGCCTTCTGGGCTTCAATCACCTCTGGGGGAAAGTCCATTTGCAGAGCCATCGGGTTCCTTCATTTCCTGCCAGATGAGGGAGAAGAGTGTCTCAGCTTGCCTCTGTTTGCCAGGGCCCATGACCCCACTCTCTGGTTATGATCCAGTATGGAATAGATTTGCCAGAGTTTCCAGAGCTCCTTCCATCCAAGGGTCAGAGTTCTGCTCTCAGCCCTTTGTGCTCCCCATGGATTGCATGTGGCATTTGCCTTTAGGAACAGGTTGGGGAATAGAAAGTCACTGCTGGGGAATTAGTGTGACTAAAGTATAGCATTCTACTGATTTTTAGAGCTGGACAGACCACACAGAAGGCAGACCCAGGCTGACCAAGAGGCCGAGCTTCCCTATCAAAACCTGCTCTGTGAGTGCAATGATGCAGGTTCATTGCAAGATGACACTGTAGTATGAATATCTGGGGAATAGCTGTTGTGAAACAGCAACTTGAATTACAGGAAAATAGCAAGAAATTCAAAGTGCAGGTACCTTTGGAGTTATTTTGGAAAGTACATGGCTCCCCACCACCAGCATTACTAAAGTCTCTTTTTCCCAAGGATTCCATGATCATTATGCTGTGGGGAAAATGAGACAATGTCACAGAGTCACCAGGCCTTGGTGGAAAGCCCTTGGTCACAAGATGGGCAATGGAACACACAATACCTGGGGCAGGGAGCAGGTCTGCCCTCACACAACAGCAGCTTGTAAAAGAATTCCTCCAGGAGCAGGGAGCCTGATCTTACCTTAACAAACTACCTACTTGTGGGCATAACAAAAGGGTGATTTTTTTTTTTTTCATCTAAATCTTCTTTCTATCTCCAGGCTGCCTGCTGACAGAGTCCAGAGGAAGAAGAAAAGTTCCAGTAATACTTGATCGACTGGACTCCTGAGGGATTTGAGAATAATTACAGAGTTACAAATTGAACAAGAACTCACACCTGTGGTCATTAAGGTTATAAAGTCCCACTTGCATTGCTACAAAAATGAAGTGTTACAATTAACTTCTAATAGCCTTCACTTTCCGGGGTATTAAAATCTATCCTGTCCTCAGCATCCCTAAGGCATGAAACCCATTTATAGCGAAGATTATCAAGTGGACAGATGCACATGAGATATTTCTAAACCAGACACAGTGAGACCTGTGGACTCCAGCACCTATTTTTCTCAGAGCTGTTTCTTTTTCCTTCTTGCTTTCTCCCTTGTGTTCAACAGACACACATTCCGTACTGTAGAACTCTTGGACTCTCTCTTGGGTATTACCAGCACTAATTTCAGCCTCAAACAATCATACATCAGCTTGTTAGGGGACACACATCAGAAAGCAAGCCCTTAAAACCCATAGTCATAGGTCACCTTATTTGCAATGTACAGACAAGCGTATAATGTTGTAAAGTTCTTGGTTTGAGCAGTGTTTCATTTTTCTCTGGCAAATATATCTTCGCTGCATTTGGAGCTACTGTGGTCTATAGTTTCCCTTTATGAGGTAACACAACACATTCAGCTATCTGAATGTCCAGCCTGGCTTAACAACAAGCATTGCATCTCCTCTACAATCCACCGATGTACCAGCATTACTGTTTGCTGTCACTTAACACCCTTGGGACATGGCTGAGAGGACTGCTACAGAAACTCAGAGCCTCCCCTGCTGGCCTCACATACACACACGTGTAATAAGGAACTCCCCATCCCCCAAAGCATGCCCTCAGAACATATTTTAGGTGGCTGTTTCTGTAATGGCTGAATTATTTCAGTCATTGGTGAATGAAAAAAGAAATTCCTGGAGTTACTAGCACCAACAGCTTGATTCCATCTTCACCAATAAAGCCAAGTCACTGAATATATAACTGCAATGTTTCTTCTAATGTTTTCTGCTTTTAATTGTTGTCCCACTTTCTACTTAAAGTTCATCTTCCTATTGAGGCTCTCTCAGTACTTTCTAACTATGTATCAATAAAGTTACAACATATTTGATAACTCAATAAATGATCTTACACACCATGTGCTTCCATTCCCTCTGCAGGAGACGGAAAGGACAAAAGAGAGGGAGACAGTCACTCACTGTCTAGGCAAGGACATGGAGCAAGCTCATCAAAGCCAATCAGATAATGACAACAGTGACAGGATTCTGTTCTGTACCTTAATCCACATATATATATGTGTATGTCAGCTGCTACAAACTCTTCATGCACATAGTAGTCAGGACAAATGAGGATTACAGCTGGTAGCAATGATTTACAGACTCAAAAAGCAACTTATAGTGAAATAAAAATTACTTCTAAGATTCTAAAGAAGGCTGAAAAGTCCTAGAAGATAATATTTTAATGAAAAATTTATATTTTTAACCTTGTTTGCAAGTGCTTTTTATTCAGCATGTCCATAAGTCACAATACTTACACTGATATAGTAATTGCTTTTATTTTATTAAATAGGAGCCTGGACTTTACCAAAGTCAGCTGAGAAATATTAAAAAAGCTGATACATACAGAACAGTTTCACTTATCATGAATATAGGACTACATATGGACACACAGGACATGCTGAAAGAGTTGGGGTTGTTCAGCCTGGTGAAGAGAAGGTTTAGGGGGACCTCATAGCAACTTCTCAATAACTGTAGGGGGCTATAGAAAAGCTGGGCTAGGACTTTTAAATAGGATATGTGAGGACTGGGAATAATGGATGTAAACTGAAAGAGGGGAGATTTGGACTAGATATAACAAATTCTTTAAGGTGAGGGTGGTGAAACAGAGAGGTTGTGGATGTCCCCTCTCTGGAAGTGTTTAAGGCCAGGATGGATGAGGCACTGAGCAAGCTGGTCTAGTGTAAAGTGTCCCTGCCTATGGCAGGGGGGTTGGAACTAGGTGATCTTTAAGGTCCCTTCCAACCCAAACTGTTCTATGATTCTATATGGACTGAAAAAATAGCATTGTCATTTTTCAGTCACAAATTCTGAAGGATTTAACTAGCATTTCTTCTGATTTTTCTGAAGTACATTGTGCATCCATCCAATTCTGATCCAGCAATAAAAGGTACCACTCTTCACCATTTTCTCTTTCAGGTTGGTCTCCCTCAGTTCAAGAAGTGGGTCACAGCTTATAGTAGTGAATCCCAACGCATACATGTGACATCAGAAGCCTGTCATTCTTCCTTCAGCAGGAGGCTTGGGTTCAGTCAGTCTGCAGGGGCAGGAGAGTTCAGAAAAGATGTCAGCAGAGAAGCAGCAGCATTATTCACACAGGAAAGTCAAAACTGCCAGGTCACCTAATTAAACTCATTAAGGTAGGCAGGAGAGTAGAAAACAGGCACACCCCAGCATTAGCACCACAGTTGGGTGGCTGCAGTTAAAATCATATTCCACTCCCTGGAGATAATAACAAAGGACAGCTATCTTCCAAAAGACTGTTTCAGCATTGGGGTTGTTGAATCTTGAGAAGAGAAGGCTTGGGGGGACCTCAGAGTAGCTTCTCAGTACCTGAAGGGGGCTACAGAAAGACTGGGGGAGGACTTTTTAATAGGATATGTGATGGCAAGACTAGGAATAGCAGATGCAAATTGGAAGAGGGGAGATTGAGGCTGGAGATAAGAAAGAAGTTATTTCCTGTGAGGGTGGTGAGACACTGGAAGAAGTTGCCCAGAGAGGTTATGGATGCCCCCTCCCTGGAGGTGTTTAAGGCCGGTCTGGATGAGTCATTGAGCAACCTGGTCTAGTGGGAGGTGTCCCTGCCCATGGCAGGGGGAATTGGAACTAGCTGATCTTGAAGGTCCCTTCCAACCCAAACCATTCTATGGTTGTCAACATGGAAGGAAAAAAGGACATTTCAGAGGAAGAAAACAATTGTGAAGTGCCAGCTCTTCTGGAGGTGTAAGAAATCTTTCAGGGAGTAGAGCACAAAAGCTGGGCAATCACTGCATGTATTTGACTGAATTCTTCTACCTCCCAAAGGGGGAGATGATTGAGTTCACCTTCATTTCTCTACAGGAAAAGGAAACATAGAAGGGGAAGAATTGTGCTGTTTCAGCTATATTTTATGACAGAAGGCCAGAATAGGAAGTGGTGGATTTCAGTCCTGCTTCAGGGCAAAGGAATATCAGGAATTAAGTTTACTGGAAATCACATATAAAAAAGAATAAAGTGGAAATGGGAGGTACTTAAACCATAAAATTTCAAGCCACACTGACTACTAATGCTGAGGGACTTTCTTCAGAAAAACTTTGGTCCTTCCAGCTGCAAAAAAACCTATCACTATCTACAGTATAATGATACTTTCTTATCCTCTCACCAAGTATTACCTCATTTCCTTCATGTCTAAGTCATTGCAGTAAGAGAAAAACAAGTGAAGGTACAATCAATGTGGAAGATATTGTTGTGCTTAACTGAAGTAAAGTTAATAGTAGGGAGTGCAGGAAGGACTAAGCAGTTATAGGTAGGTACTAATAGCTCAACCACAATGAGTAAATATTACTTATGGAAATGCTCCTCTAACAACAGAGCCAGGAAGGAAATGGATTCACACACCTAACCATGTATAACTTGGGTGGTTTGCTGTATCTCTGTGTCTGGACAGACACTCCCCAACTTCCTCAGCCTGCTTCAGCACAGGAGGAAGAGGATGTTTCTTCATCTGCACCTGGTGAATCATCCAGTTAGTAAGGGTTCTGATTACAGAGCAAGAGATTTGAACTATTCCAGGAAGGCACTTTCAAGCAATATTAGACTTCCAAATAAATCAAAGGGGTATCAGTCTGCTTGACAATAATGTGAAAGCTAAATAAATCTGGTCTACAAAAGGAAATAAACATCACTCATAATTCAAAGTTTCTACTATGAAATTAAACTGTTTCTGCAGTGGAACAATTCCCATCAAGTTTCTCTCTCCAGAGAAAAACACAGCAGAAAGTACTGAGTACTTCATCAAAAGGCCTCTGAAGTTATTTGAAAGACCCATTTGCTTCCACTGGGTGACTTGCACATATATTTATTCCAATCAGCAGATGTGGGTGGCAGAAGTCTCCACAAAATTCTTCTGATTTCACTGAAATTCCCCATGCCTAACAGAACTACTTGGATCCAAGGGATCTAAGCAGAGAAAACTGGGATGAGAGGGATGCAGGTAGTAATAAAAGATTAGAACAGAGCTGTCTGGAACACCGACTCTCCCTGCTCCAGAGCAGAAACAGAAGGACAGGAAAAAAAAAAATCACTAAAAGGCAGTCGCCCTACTTCTGCTTTCATTTTTCCTAGCATATGTCTCTAATATCTGAGAAGGGAGGTGCTGTGGATATATGTAGGCTAACAAAATTAAAGCAGTTCAAAGGAAATAAACTATAAAAAGGACACTGAGCTGTTGGAGTGGGTCTAGAGGAGGGCCACAAGGATGATCAAAAGGCTCAAGCATCTCTCTTCTGAGAACAGGCTGAAGGAGTTGGGATTGTTAAGCTTGGAGAAGAGAAGGCTCAGCGGGGGACCTCAGAGTAGCTTCTCAATATCTGAAGGGGGCTACAGAAAGGCTGGGGTAGGACTTTTTAATAGGGTCCAGGATGGCAGAACTATGAGTAATGGATGCAAATTGGAAGAGGGGAGATTGAGGCTGGAGAGAAGAAAGAAGTTCTTTCCTGTGAGGGTGGTGAGACACTGGGACAGGTTGCCCAGAGAGGTTGTGGATGCCCCCTCAATCCCTGGAGGTGTTTAAGGCCGGGCTGGATGAGACACTGAGCAACCTGGTCTAGTGGGAGGTGTCCCTGCCCATGGCAGGGGGACTTGGAACTAGCTGATCTTGAAGGTCCCTTCCAACCCAAACCATTCTATGATTTCATGAAATATCTCATTGCTTTTCATAATTCAACCTGGAGATCCTCTGCTGCTGCAGGTGACTGAACTCAGAGGCTATGAGCATGAATGGAAGAGATCCACTACAAATACAGGTACAAATACAGGAACAGACTAAATGGGGAGCCAGTGAGACTGAAATTAGCCAGAGTGAGCAACTGGGTTTATCCCACAGCTCACAACTAACAGAGAAAGAGGGACAGTGATCTGTGACACTAGATATAGGGGGGAAGGAAAGGAGGGGATTTGCTTTCCTAAGGGGCCCTGGGAATTGGCCACTGTTGAAAACACTGTTAGACCATCACACTGCCCTTGGAAATTTCTATCATCCTGCCTTTTAGAGAAATACTTACCAAGTTATCAAGATAGTGACAAATAGCCTAATGCTCATCTCTCTAAAATCAACAGCATAATTCCCCATAACTTCTGTAGACATTGCACAGAGGCTGTAATGTATTAATACATTAATAGCATGCACGGAATACATTGAATATATCTTATGGCTGTCCATTTTCTAGCTAATTTCACTTAAGTAAGCCTTTTGGAGAAGTAACAAATACTGAAGAAGTCTTCGATCTGCTCTTCCATGACACACACTGTACTTTTGCTATAGCATTAGAATGAAAAGTACAACGAAGTATTCTGTCTGTGGATAAGCTAATAAGCTCTTAAGGAGGAGCTCTGGTACATTTCCCACTTCGCAAATGACTGGAGTTAAGCTGGGGAGGGGCTGTTGTATGGAGCAACAGCACAAGGGGCAGTGGTTTGAAACTAGAGCAGGGCAGGGTTAGATGACACATGAGGAAAAAGTTCTTCCCCATGAAGGAGGTGAGACACTGGCCCAGGTTGCCCACAGAGGTGGTGGAGGCCCCATCCCTGAAGACATCCAAGGCCAGGCTGAGGCTCTGAGCAACCTCATCTAGTACAGGATGTCTCTGCTCACTGCAGGGGGTGGACTAGATGGCCTTGGAAGGGTCCTTCCAACCCAACACTTTCTATGATTCCATGGAGTTATGGAGTATCTATGAACTTTGGCATTCTCCTGTATTATATATGCATAATATTTTGATGAATTAAAAAGAAAGATAAAATACATAGATTAAAAGATTCTGTAGAATTAAACATTGAACAAAAAGCCCCATTGCAGTGCCACCAGAACTGTGTTTTTGCTGAGCATTTCTCTCTCTGCCCTTAGGGAGGCAATGTTGAAGCAGATTTCTCAATGGATTATTGTTTTCCTTTCCTTTGCTTAGGCAAGAAGCAGTGGCCAATGTGGGCATATGTTGCAATGGAAGATGAGGATAACTAGAACATTTTCTGCGTCCTACCCAGCAGTCCAAGTCTGCCTGTTGAATACTGTACTTTTTCTGCATAAATCTGCTGTAGCCACGAGCAGGATCCCACCAGATTTGTAATAATTTCTGTGCAAAGATGATTCTCTAATGCTGATCTGTTGAAATATATGTAGATATTTGGCTGAAGTTCCTGATAGGAATCTAACATTAACTTCCATATCTTTAGGCTGGATTTGAGCCATGCAGGACACCCACACACATGCATATGGATCAACACCAGCTCTAAGGATATCTAAAATAAGGTGGGGGTTTTCTTGCACTCTTGCTACTGGCCCACACTGTCAGGTTTCTGGAGTGCATATTATAGTCCACATAGCTTCAAGATTGTTTGCAATCTGTTTTGCATAGCCAAAACAGCACTGCCAGTATACCTCAAAGGACTAGTTTGTTTCCCCCATCAATAGAACCTATACAATTTGTTAATTTTCTACATTTCTGTGGTTAATGTTGTTTATTAATTCTCTATTAGCACTGCAGGTGTTTGGCACAGTCCCAACATTTCCCTTTGAATTCTCCGGAAAATTTTCAACTTGTGGTTAGACTGCTCTTTGTCTGACAGCACCAGAAATAGCTGCAGTGTACAGGTCCTTGTGTACAGTGTACAGTACAGAATCCTTGGCTACCTTTAAGTCAGCATGTTTGGGTACCAGCATACATTAAGTACATTAAAATGCCAGCAACAATGACAACTTGGTTTATGATACACTCTGTGGAGTTATAGTCGAGCTGCTGCCTCCCTGATCATCACTCAGTATCATGCCAAGTAGTACAAATGCCTGGACTGCCCAGCTGCTCTCAGTCTTCCCTACCTGTGGCCAGAATTTCCTGTCTCAGCACAGTACACAAGAACTTCACAGGAGGCAGATGTTAATTATCCTCCCACTCCCTCCAAATATCTCCCCGGATTTCTAATCATGAGAGACAGGCTTACTTCCTGAACTGTAGGTTTAGCAACTCCTGCTGACACATTTTCATGAATAATGAGTATTTTTACTTGGTATGAACTTTTGTTTCCTGTTAAACCATGACCATCAGCACCAGTGTCTAATTATGCTGTATAAAAAAGCAACAATTTTGATTCTCCTTGCTCCATTCTGGAGAATGTGTCCTTGTTAAAGTGTTACAAAACAGTAAAAAGTAGAAGTCATCCATGCTTTCTGTTCTTCATAAATTAGTTTCTCTAGACTTAAGACCACCCTTTTAGTCATGCTATAGTACCCAAGTGCTTTTTACAGCAGCAGTACTTTCATAGGAAAGCACCATGGCCCTTCTCACATCAGTCACTTCATGCACCTTCTCATAGAATCATAGAATAGTTTGGGTTGGAAGGGACCTTAAAGATCATCGAGTTCCAACCCCCCTCCCATAGGCTGGGACACCTCCCACTAGATCAGGCTGCTCAGTGCCTTGTCCAGCCTGGTCTTGAACACCTCCAGAGAGGGGGCATCCACAACCTCTCTGGGCAAATAGAGAAGAATAGAGAAGCAGCTCCTTGTGCTGTAAATCAGGGTTTCAGTACGTCATAATTTTATGTGCTTGATGAGGGTATTTCAGCACACAACAAAACTTCCTTGGAAGACACCAGGATTGGGAACCCTTAAGTGATACAGAAAAACATGCTTAAAGGTCGTTGAAGACTGTGAGATCCAAGAGAAGGGCTGGAAACATTTTGTGAATCTTGAATCATCTTGAATGCTATTTGCCTGTGGTTCTACACTGAAAAGGATCTTTGTTGAGCAGACACCTTCTTCATCAGCCTGGTGGTTCTCTATCAAATTTCATCACTGCAGAACTGATATCCAAGGAACAATAAATAATTTTCCTCATCTTGCAAGAAACCTGTCTAGCAGGAGCTCAGTCTCAAGATTCCAAGCTTAAAGATACCCTTTAGCTTGACAATCTTTCCTTTCAATTAGTCTGTCCATGAGCTATCTTTACAGAGGGAGCACGGCAATTGGCTCTGCACCAGTTCCTGCCTAGGAAAACAAAAGGCGCATTATTAAGGCGTGATTAACACAAGTCACAGGGAGGGTGCAATGGAAGCCCCAGCAGTACCCCCTGGCTGCTTACCAGTGCAGAGGAATGAATTTTGCCATTCTTACCATACTGAAGGATTCCATCAACAAAAGAAAGCAGCAGTGCCACTTGGCACTCTATCACCCTCATGGGAAGTGGCCATCAGCTTCATGGATAAGTGTAAGATCTTTGCAAGAAAACCCATTTTTGGCAAAATGTATACAGTCATGGTATGTGGAGAGCATCATGTCGCTAAACACAATTCACAATGTACTAAAACATACCTGTAAAAATGGGATTGAGAACTTCATTTGCAGAAGGACTTCAGGGACAAAGGCAATCACCCCCAGAGCTATGGCCACCAGCACCATCGCTCTGCTGCCACCTGTGGGCATGCTCCTGGGCACCTCTGGGAAGAAGAGCCACTCATGAATGCAGTTCTCATGTTCAAAACTTCCAAACATTTTCCTTGTAAAGGTAGCCCTCTTCTCTGCAGAAAACTTGCACCAAGTTTAACCTTTTTAACCTTTTTTCTCAGTTTCAGAAATGTCAAGGTTCAAAAAGCACAGACAAGTTCCAGAGGAGCAGCAAAGTTAATGGGTATCAATCTCCATTCCACCCTCCACATAACCTCTAAATTTGTAAAACATTTTATAGGTGATGAAAATAACTGCACCATCTTGTTAATTCAATAAATAGTCAAAATGTGCTGCTTCTACCTGATTCTCCACCCTCACTTGCAGGGCATCTCCAAAGGGCCTCACAGCTGGTCGCTGGAGCCACCTCTCCTGCTCATATCCAGCAGATTGTGCAGTGCTGACACCAGTCCATGCTGTGGCTCCTAGGATCTTTGTCATCTTGTCTAGAAAAGCTCAAATGACAAGACTTCTAGAAGTCTGTGGAATCACAGCTCAATGACACAATACCCAATGCTCTAGTCTTGGCAGTACTGGAGATTGAAGTCTAATTACTTGTCTCATGCCCCTATTCTACCCAGAAGTTACTTACTCTTCCTGATGGTAAGCCTGACACCATAAAGACAGACCTAGACTCCTTGCCCTTCTGGACTTCCACGTATTTAGTTCCCCTCTGTCACCTGCACTGCCCTCCAGATGCAACAGCTAATGCCATTTGGCATTACTACGGATGCTGCAGTCTATACACAGGGTCCTGAGTCTTGTGTCATCCCAGTTTGAGTCATAAGAACTTCTTTTCCTAAAAACAGCATTGTGAAGCTTTACAGGAAAAGCCCTCCAGGTGAATACAAACACAAGTATAAGAAGGTCATTATTTTGCTCAAATAAGCTGAAAGAAGGGTGTTCAATTGTCTCATGCCCACAGTGTGTTATAACATTTCCGGTACCACCATTCACCACCACAGGAGACTGCAGACATCAGCTGCCTCTAACTTGGCTTGTGGACAAGTTAAGCTAAAATGTATCTAAAATAAAACCCCACACATACAGCCAGGATTTCATGCACATGTCAGAAGATCCAATAGACTCCTAGAGAACACAATCAGGAGAGAAACCTCCCCAGGCATTTTGTTTGTTGTGGGTTTTCGGTTTTCTCCCACTCTGACCAAAAGAAACCAAAACAAAAAACCCCAACACTCCAAACTAACCCAAAACCCAAAAATTTCCCAACAACCACCAATTGAGGGGAGATTCAGGCTGGAGATAAGAAACACTTTACTGTGAGAGTGGTGAGACACTGGACCAGGTTGCCTAGAGAGGTTGTGGATGCCCCCTCCCTGGAGGGGAGCCAGGCCAGGCTGTATGAGGAATTGAGCAACCTGGTCTAGTGGGAGGAACCCCTGCTCATGGAAGGCAGGTTGGAACTAGATGATCCTTAAGGTGCTTTCCAACCCAAACCATTCTATGATTTGATTCTATGAATTGAGCAGCCAGACCTTTCTTCAACTCCTGGGAACCCATGTTTGCTGTGAATAAGCCAATGCGTGCTCATGTATTTGCTCAATGCACACTATGCTCAATGTCAACAGCCTCAACAAAGTAAAGTTTCACATCTCTGTCCCCATGTCCCAAGAGGAGACCAGGCTGGGTGGAGAACAGCCGGCTCTGTAGCTGAAACTTCTAGTCAGCAGCTCAGCAATCCTGTGCATGTGGAAACTGCTATCTAGAAAAGTACATTTTGTATCTGGCACAGGTTGAGTTTTCCCAGGGACAGGTCTCAGTCTTAACTCTCTTTCCACTCCAAGTGCAGTGATATTTTATTTCTCTTTCATAAAAAAAACACTGAACGCATCTTTGACAAAAAGCCAAATCCACGGGAAAACATAGAAGTACACACACTCTTCCCAGAAAAGAGGGTATGATAAAAAGCAACTCACACAAAATAGATGCTCCTGATAGAAGAACCTCTCAGGGTGTCCAAGGTTTGGAGATGCTGAAAGCATTTCTGCAGAATAGACCCATCTGTGCGGTCAGGGATACACAGCTAATCCCTCTCCTTCAATCCACATCTACAGAAATACCTAAACCATTCCTTTTTCACCATCTCATCTCAGCTGGAGCCTCCTGAGACTCTTGGCTGTAAATGCATACAGGAAACTAGGCATTTCCTAGCACTACTTCCCTGGAATCCTGATCTTGAAATTTCACAATCTCTCCCTGAAAATAAAATTTGATCTTTCTTAGTCTATTTCCTCCCTTATTTCTGCTTCATGACATTGGTAGGTTTCATCTGGGCTGGGCGACATGCAACCAAAGTAAAAGGACTGCTTAGAACTAGTTAAAATAGATTTATAACCCAGTGTATAAAAAGCACTGTTAAAAAGACCATTCTGCTCAAGGAGCAGAAGCACACAAAGCACAGGAAAAAAACAAGTTATCTGCTGTGAGTAGCTTCTCTGCACTACAGTGCTCCTACAGTTTTCCTACAGGCAATGCGGAGAGCTTTAACTTTCATTACCTATCTATGCTCATAATTTAAGGTTTTTTACTGCATGTACTGCTAATGGCATGAAGCTCAGGATCTAACTGAAACAGCAAATTGTTCTTAGAAGTGGAGAGAAGATCAAATGTTCCCTTTTAAATTAAACATCCAGTCTCTGCTGAACATTGCTCTTTCAGCAGTCTTTGAACATTTTGCAACACTGGAAGAATTTAAGCAGCTGAAATGTGTAGCCCTAACTCATGGGATAGGATGCTCCAGTAAAGCTGAAGGCATCAGTTACTGAATTAATTAAATATGTTGCATGATCCAGAAAAAAAAAAAAGGTAAAGCCACTGCACTGTGCAGCTCATTCAGGAAAGCACTTGCCTGGGCTGCAAAAAGGGAAGAATGAACACAGCCTCTGGAATAATTTAGAAAATAAACTCTAAACCAGAACAGAATTCTTTCCTTTTTCTCAGTTAAGTAAGTTGAGAACAATGAGGATAAATCAGAGGAACAGGCAGATTAATCAACACGCTACAGTCCCATCAGCAGGAAATGACACTGTGGGGAAGAAACCTCCCTGATGACTGAACAATAGAAGAAAGTATTTGCATAGTACAGTGTTTTCCTTAAATCAAGAACAGTGCAGCAAAGCAGGTACAGCAGGCAACAAAGTGACAGCTTTTCATTTTTCTTTCTCCATGCACTGAAAAGACAGATGTATGCCATCTGAAAGACCTTAACGAAAAGTGATGTCTTCTAAACTCAAGGGCACTAAAATGTGAAGAATATCCTTATTTTTTTTACTTGGACAGTGAATGAGGAGTCTATGGAGGACAGGAGAATTTTGTTAACTTGTTTGGTTTTAAATTTTGATATTACGCATTGTATAGCAATTGCCATAAAAGACCTTGGAGCACTTGCCAAATGTTAGTAATGTGAAATATCAGAACACTATCATTGAATTTAATTCATCTCAGAAAACCAAAGAGTATCTGCCATAGCATAACACATCAGTGAAAATGCTCAAAAAAGAGCTATGATTCCCAAACCCAGTCCTATCAAGAACCAAGCTCTCAGGAATTGAATATAGTATAGTTACTACTACACAGCTTGAAGAACAAGCAGAGTAAAATTTGGACAGCATAAAATTTTAGCGTAAAGAAAGTCTATTTTTACAGAAACCTCTCACAACATAAAAATTGTCAGAATCTCAGTGGGTTGTGAAAGGCCGTTAAGCCCAGAGAGGACAACATGTTTATTGTTCATCACAGATTACACTGAGAGTGAAGAAGTATCCACTGTGCAAGTTCTGAAGACTGTTTTATACAAAAAGTGATTTAGCATGGATCTGTCTGAGATATTACAACATCATCAAGAAAACTGAAGGTCTCCACAGCTCAGAATTTACACCTCCCTGTCTGTAATTCACCAGAAACTCCAATGACCATACAAATGCCTCTAGGGCCTGGGTGTCTCTCCACAGTGTTTCCTCACATCTTCTCCCTACTAATCACTTTTCAGGTCAAGAGCTTCTCCTGCAATTAATTTAAAAATAGAGTACATCTAAACACTTGGAAAAATTTTCTAAAGTAATCCTTGACTTAAGATGACTTTTGATCAAAAACTGCCATGAGATGGAGTGTATATATCAGATAAATGGACATCTTAAACTATTATCAATGATTTGCATGGCAATCAAGACCTAGACACTACTACCCTCACCACAGCATATACTGAGGAAAAGAACTGTAATTGCTTTGTGAAGGAGATGAAATACCCTTTCTCAACATCTTAAGATTTTTTTTTATTTCAGTCATTCCATCCATGAACCCTAAATGTTCTAAATGTGAAAATGAACAAATTAAGGAGCAGAAGGGGGAAGGGAGCTTTAATAAGCAGGATCACTCCCACTAAGAGTCCACAACAATGCATCTCCCTCTGTCTGACTTAATGTATGTTCAATGAGAAAAGGAGTTGTCTAGATACTTACCCTGCTGTACCAGGGAGAAAGGAAGCAGCTATCCAAAAAGAAGGAAAAACAAACTTTCTAAAGCATCAGTGTTTCCCAGATAACTATTTTTTGGTTAAATTTTGAACACAACAACCTTCCATATGAAATTCTATTTTAATATCAGTCCAAGTGCATACACAAAGTAGAACTGAAAGAGCTGGCTGACTCTTTAAATTATTCTTTAAATTATTTTCTTCCAGTATTTACAGTTTAGTATAACTGGAGGTAGATGCCTTAATTGATTTTCTTCCAGTGGTCTGAAATAATAGTAATCTGTGAACATTAGGACACAGAACAGGAATTTGGAATCAGTCATTTAAAGTTAAGCCTACATAAACATGGAAATGAAACAGCAAAAACCACAGCAAGTTACATGATGATTGTCAATACAGTACAGGGCAGATCTTGTGGGAAAAACAGTTCCTATGGTGTGTATACAGTAAAGCTTGCAGTACAAGAAAAATTACATTAAAAGCTATACAAAATTCAGAGACAGAGTATACAACTATGCTGTTCAAATTATTTCCCATCAAATTATTTCAAACCATCAAAAACAAGTTGAAGGGAATTACACAGCAAAACAGTCTGCAATCTGCTCTGTTTGAATGTATTTCTGATCCAGCAGACAGGAGTCACATTTCATACATTGAATGAAAATGGATAGTGCCATTGTCAGGACTTTTGCCTTAATTGAGCCCACTAGCATCACTTACACAGCTGTTAAATTTGTGCTCTTCAGCAGAGGCCTTAGTGGAAGTAATGGAAGCTCCCAGCAACTACAGTTTACAGTATTTTTACAATAATGCTATTATTATTACATTGAATGAGGAAGGGCTCATTGAGCTGTAACTGGGGACAAACAGCTAGGTCCTGGCTGATTATTAGTATGTGGTAGTGCCCTTTCCTTAGAATTCGAGATCTGCAGAGGAGTAGAAACAGTCTGGTGCAATATAAATGGCAAAAGAAAAAAAGTTTTTTTATTTCTAGCAGTTATTGGAAAATGCTTTTAAAATAAAATCTGCAATGTTTTATTTTCTTTTAAATTTCCAATGAAATCTGTTGAACAGATGAATCACCCAAAATGGAGATACATCTGTAAACTGAAATACTAATACATATCTGCAAGAGATCGCAAACAGATGTCCAAGAGCAGGATAGAAGGAAGTAGAGGGCTGCATGTGTTTCCTTAGTGCAATTTCTTGCAAGGTGCCCAACATTTTGAGATCAGTTAAAAACAGATTTAAGCATACACTTCATTCAAAGACCACAAGTAATTTTACTGGCATGAGTCTGACTCCTTAGAGACTTCAAGATAAGCCTGCCCTGATTACCTCAAGCAAGCAGGCTTAAAATGTTCTGCCCCTGGCAGTATGGAGTCCATTTCAATAAATTAAAGATGCCAATCAATAATTGATTCTCACTCTTCCCTCCTAAGAACAGAAAGCTTTCCAGATGAATGGTACAGGAAAGCTGTGGGCAAGCCTTGCTCAGTATGCAGCTAGGATGGTCCTTTAAATGCCAACAGCCAGCATTAACAGTTGATCTCCAATACCCAGAATACATACAATGAAACTTGTACTGGTTTTACAATGGAAATGTTTTCGGCTCAGGAACTGTGAATCTGCTCTGTAATGAACAAAGAATATTCATGTCCATTTCTTCTTATTCAAAACCCAAATATAGAATTCAGTATAAATACTTTACATATTATGGTGATTTATATAATATTTAAAACTTTAGAAAATAGTACTAGTTGATAAAAAGATCAGGTTTAAAATATTTACATTTTATACATAATTTCTGCCTACAAATAATTATTAGATAATCTTCTGTGGTTTATTAATTCCAGGGAAAAGTTTTTAATAATTACAAACTAATTTTTAATTAAGTTTCAAATGGCTTTTTACTTAAAAAGAATTTTAGCAAAAATCATATTTCCAGTGTGAAATATTATCCTTATGTTTCCAGAAGTTCTATATCTACATGAAACAGTTGTAAAACATGGATAACACAGTTCTATAATAACCAGAGGACATCCAAGTAAGAAAATGGCACAGTATGGATGGAAACACTGTATTTCCAACTCTTAAATCCCTTTACATTATTTGGCTTCTAGAACATCCCGTTTCTTTATAATTTATGTTACTCTTCCAGTACTTTCAAGAAAGCAGATTCAATACTTATTTAGATTTTTGTGTCATCATCCTTTGAAAAGTTATTTCCTGAAGGTATGTCACAGAGACTATTGCCATCCGTGCCAAAATCATCATCATCATCATCATCAGAATCAGCCAATACTTTACTGGGTGACCTCTTCAGTCGACTGAAATAAGAATACACAAATCCTTGTTATGAAAACTGCACATCTATATGCAGAACACTTAGGCAAAGCTTAAAACATCAACAGATATTATTTACATTTTTAAAAGATGTCAAAAAGACCTGTATTTCAGTAGTGTAGCTTATGCAAGAGAATGAACGTCTATTGTTCCTGTATTTTCAAGCACCTTTAAATGAAGTTACTACAAGGGGAAACTGTAACCTCTGCACACTGACATGATCAAAGATGGATGAGGAAAACTAAAGACAGGACAGCTGGCCCTCTCAGTTGTTGGCAAGAATTATTTATTACCACAAATGCTAAGAGTTTTTCCACTTTTTATACCCTGCCTCAGTGCCTATATTCAGGAGGCAGATTTTTGAAAGGTTTGGGCACCTAAAACACCCTGAAATGAGTTAGAGAATGTCTGTAGAGAAGGAAAATGCAAAAGAGTTTCACAGTCTGTCTCATGGACTCTGTCTGCTTGTGACAAACTCAAAGTTTGTTAGAGGGAAACCCTCAGTTCACAGACTAAAGAAGTAAGATATTAATGATGGTGATGTGATACATAACTGTAAGGTCTGACAAGTCATCCTACCTTAATTCCTTCTTCACAGTGTTAAGTTGTCCTTGCAATTGTTCATTCATGTCCAGTTGCTCTTCCAGTTCTCTCTGGAGTTTCTTTTTAGCACTTTCCAGTCTGTCTATTTCTTCTTCAGCTTCTTCAACTTGACGTTTCATTGCTTTCAATCGCAAACTCAACTGAAATATTAGAGGACTATTTTAATAAAGGAATTTTATTCTTCCAGCATATATGAAAGGGAGAATAAGGATACAACTTGGCCACAGTAGTAATCCTATGCTTCAGAAATATCTGATTCATGTAGTGAAACAAATGTCATCTTGGGCAAGGAATCAGCAAGGACCACAGAAATGGTAGAGCATATTGCTCTTGGAGTATCAACATATGCTTAATACTTCTATCCTGTATTTAACAATAAATACCTCCTTCGGTGAAAGAAATTTATGGCAGAAAAACAGAATATACTATCTGTTAGTGTATATATTTATAGGATCATATGTGCATATATATAGGAACACGTATTGTTTTGTTACTTGCTTTATTTTTAAAAATAATTATGGCATTGCTCCTGTAGAAGTGTTATTTTCATTATTTTATAAATCAATAACAATTTAGTACTAGACAAAAGAACACAATGACAATTGGAGCTGCAAATCTCACTAATGAGAGTTGACAACTAACAGAGTTTACAGTATCCACCTAAATTATTCTCAAATATTTTGTAGATTATGAGCTAGTAGGACACATCAGCTATTTATGCTTATTAGTATTTCCCTTTACCTGGTCCTTTTGATCAGTCAATGAGAGATGTTCATCATCTACTTGCAACATCAGCTCCTTCACTTTTCTCTCAAGTCTGCGGTTACTTAGTTGGAAGTTAGCTCTATTCCTAGAAAAAAACAAAAGACTTGTCAAACAAAAGAAACTGAAATAACTCTGAACCCTGCTGACATAATGCCTTAGCAATTTTACAAGAATTAAATAAGTACTAATAGGCCCTCTGAATTACTGATTCCAAGCAACATGGAAAGAAATTAATTCAAAAGCATAAGCTACTAGGAAGAGTTTCTTGTCTCTAAAGCAACAATTAGGGGAAAAAAATAAATTGCCACAAGATGAAACAATGAAGTGAACATAAAAATGGACGCCTTAATCTATAGTTATTATTTCTGAACCTGTTACTGACACAAGATATTTACAAAATCATGAGATATGAAACCATGTTAGCAATGTGCCCAGTTACAAGTTTACAAGGCAACTTCTAGTGAGCTTCCATTGAAAAGGAATATTCAAAAAAACTCATTGCTTAAGAAGAAAAAAAAAAGTTCATTGTATTAGAGACATAGCATTGGCAAGAGGCCATAGTAACAAAGGTGCATGTTTTGAACATAACCACTAGTTTCACCTCTCTTCATTTTCAAGTCGTTCTTCCAACTCTGTGATCCTCGCTTCCATCTGAGCAACAAGCCCCTCTTTACTGGATCGGTAAGAACCCTCCAGCTGAAGGATTCGACTCTTCAAGTCTTTATTCTAGAGTTAGAACACAATTGATTACTACATACATGCTA
This sequence comes from Turnix velox, assembly GCA_013400935.1. Taxonomy (NCBI): domain Eukaryota; kingdom Metazoa; phylum Chordata; class Aves; order Charadriiformes; family Turnicidae; genus Turnix; species Turnix velox. The sequence goes on from VZTY01027943.1 coordinate 32,516, forward strand.
CTGATTACAATTATCACCTTAACAATAAATAAACTTATCCAGACAAGCACAAGGTGGTAAGCATACTGTTACTTTAGCAAATATGGAAGTAGTGAGTCAGTAAGATTTTACTGTTTACTACAAGCACACCTTGTATTACTGTACTTTATTAAAATATATTTAATGCTAAGCTTGAGTAGAAGTTTTGGGCTTACATAGACCTTTGAGCTTCAGGTGGTTCTTTAACACAGAATCAGGGAGTATCAGGGAGTGGAAGGGACCTCAACAGATCATCTAGTCCAATCCCCACAAAAAGAGCAGGAACACCTCAAATAACACTGGATCTATCTTAGGCGCTACACAATTCTTTTGTTAAATTCTGTATTCTCTCCCCAAAGCTCACTGTTGTAGGGCAAACAAGCAGAAAAAGAAATTGCTTGCATCCACTATCCTTAATACTATTTAAAGCTGCTACTGGGTTTCCCCCCCCTTTCTCGCCTTCAATGCTACTCCTACTAAATAATCTTTTTTAAAATCTTCGCAAGCAGCAGAATTTGTAGAAGTTGACTTTTTGCTTGTATTTTCACTTTAATTTTTATGAGGCAGGGTAATTTAGGTTTTAAAGTTCACTAAAAAAAAACAAAAAACAAAACAACCAAAGAATAACAGATATCTACATAAGGAACAGAAAATATCTCTGTTACAGAACCTCAAACCATGACCTCAGTGGGATCTCAAACACGGAAAAAGGCTGTAACAGGAAAGGCAGAAACACAAAATACCAGCAGGTGGCATTCTTTTTTCTTGAACAATTCACTTAACTGGAGGAAACAAATGAGATGTCTGGCACAAACATGTTCTCTAAATTCCCATCATTATCTGTTAATGTTCTTGAGACTATCAATACTACTGTGACTTACTAAGCTTTCCTCTGGATCTCAGCTAGGGGCTATGATGATAATCTTGCTTCCAAAGACCACTGAGCTGCAGAATAAAACTTTACATAAAGCTAAAATGTATTTTTAATATACATTATGTCTAAAATACTGAAACTTATGAGTCATATTCCTTCCCAGACAACAGAGAGCAGTAGTTCTTTAACAAATATGTATCTTTTCTTTCAGAGGTATCTCTTCAGGCAGAAGAATGTACTTGACTAAAATCACAATTGCTTAAATCATGATCACAGAATCACAGAAAGCACTGCGTTGGAAGGGACCTTCAAAGGTCATCTAGTACAACCCTCTGCAGTGAACAGGGACATCTTCTACCTTTGACAATGTTCCTTAAGTGCTGTTAAGGATTCCAAAGTATAGCTTCTCCAGAAGTGGCTGAAGGATTTTCAGCCAACCTGGGTAACAGTCTCTCTGACATTCCACAGCCTTTTCTGTGTATGCTGAAATTTCAATTTCATTCTGAAACAAGCATTTCCTATCAACTGTAACATTTTTTAATTTTAATGTGTTTAATGGTCCAACATATAGACAGAATTTGTGTGGTAGAAACATGGTTGCATTCACTACGACAAAAAACCCCAGATGTATGTAGAGTATGTGGGTTTATGTACTGTATGAAATACATAAACTGTGACAAACCACAAGCTAAAATGAGGAGTATATAAGAAAGAGAAGACTTCTTTTGGCTGTCAATATTAAGATTAGAAACATGGTTTTTAGCCTGTTCTTAGTGATACCTCCAGCAGCACATCATAGTGGGATAGATAGCAGGACCCATTGTGACAGAAGATGGGATAATTGTCTTAATCTAAAAGTGGGTTGATTTAGACTAGATGTATGAAAGAGGTTTTTCACTATGAGGATGGTGAAAGCCTGGTACAGGTTGTCCGGAGAGAGGAAAGATGGTAGATGTCGCTTCCCTGGAAACATTCCAGGCCAAGTTGGACAGGGTTCTGAGGAACCTGACCTAGTTGAAATTATCTCTGCTCATTGCAGGAGGGTTGGACTAAGTGACTCCCCTCAAACCCAAGCTATTCTGTGATTCTGAGATAGTGCCAGCTAACAAATACTGTACTCCTTAAGTGCCTATTTGAATTCCCTAATCCAGGGAGATACCCAGCTTTTATCTTGATAGAGTGATGGTGTGCCAGCCATAATTACCTGTCTTTCCAGTGAAATTTTGTCACACTCCAAATCTTGCTTTACAGCTCTTTCCTGAAGTAGCTCTGTCCTCATCTGTTCAATCTATTATTAAAAAAAAAAAAAGCAATGAGAACAAATTTGCTCTTTCTTAGATCTCAAGATATTTGTATGATTTCAGATAAAGTTTACAATTACATTCTTAAACAAAATCTTGTGCTTTGGGAAGCCCACATTATTCTCAGTGCTTATTATATGCACTTTCCAGCCTCACTGGCTATTGATGATTTTCACTCCCTATGTTTTTTATCAGGGAACTTAATTCTAAAACGTTGCATGGGNAAAGCAATGAGAACAAATTTGCTCTTTCTTAGATCTCAAGATATTTGTATGATTTCAGATAAAGTTTACAATTACATTCTTAAACAAAATCTTGTGCTTTGGGAAGCCCACATTATTCTCAGTGCTTATTATATGCACTTTCCAGCCTCACTGGCTATTGATGATTTTCACTCCCTATGTTTTTTATCAGGGAACTTAATTCTAAAACGTTGCATGGGAGTTGAATCATGTTGCAGGGAACTGAGTTCCAGAACATCACATCAGTTTTCAAACACATTCTACAGTCCTTTAATTCACAAGTCTGAAGCTCTGCAGTAGCAGAGCTTTCCTTTTAGTTGATGACAGGTCTACTTTGACATTTCACTTTATGAAACACAAACTGCTAGGTGTAGAGTAGTGCCTAGAAGTGAGAAACTCTTAAGAAGTTACTTTTCTGTGCCCATGATAATAGCTGTTTTTCAACCCACTCAGATGCATATCAGCTATGAACATACCTCCCCTCCTGCAGTCAATTTCAGGTCTATCATGCCAGGACAGCACTGACTCCTGGATTTGGGGAGCGGGTGGGTTTTGTCTGCTTTGTTAAAACACAACTTCTGCTGCATTTGCTGTTAATAATTTCAGCTGCACATTCAATACCCAAAGGAAAGTACACTCTCCATATGTAAGAACTTAAACAACTACCCAATCAATACAGGATCAAGATAAGAACACAGAATTGCTTTGTTTTATCTCGCTGTTGGACTCGACTGGAAAAAAATTCTGAAGATCAAAGAGAAACTGAATTATAGGTAACAGCTGCTGCTTAAACTTCCCTGCTAAACAAAAAAAATCTGCAGTGCTCAAATACTTTCTATGCCTCATTGCTGCCAAGATTGCCTTCAGGGTTTTACAAACACCCCTGAGGCAACAACTAATGTTACCACTGCATTTGTGCTTCCCTACACAATGCCTACTGTGATGGATATCACTCTGTGAACATCTACGCCTATTACTGTACCTGCAAAGATTTGAGAGGCTCCAGCATTCTTCCCTGTGCTTTATGCACAGTTACAAATAAATTTGCACAAAACCACCATCACAGTTAAGTAGCTCCGAGTTACAGATTTACCTCACTAAAGGTCTTTCAAAAGCCACTATTTCACCTGAGGGCTTTTTCAGTTTCACCACATTATAATATTAAAAGATACACTTTTAGCTAATCACATGCTTTTTAAAAGTCATTGGCACTTTTTCTGCAGCTTTGAAATGAACACATGAATACAAAGAATGACAGCAAGGCATGCCGTTGCATATAGTATGCCACAGTAGAAGCCACTCATGCCCAGGTACTGCCTACCCTTGTTAGCATACCCTTCTTAGCACCTGGGGCATTAGCTAAAAGCTCCCACTGACACAGAGAAGCCCAAGAAAAATAAAGTTTTATACGTTATGTAATAGAATATTGGTTTATATATTAATATTAGAAACAATCACATGTAAGACAGCTGCATTTATTCATGAAGTATATGAAAAAAGATTATAATGTAAGGGATGACACAGAATTGATTCAGCTGTAATTGCTTAAGCCATGAAGACACACACATTAAAATTAAAGCAGAAATTAAATCAAAAATTAAGGACTAATTAAAATTCGGAACTGCTAAAGAAAGGACGTTTGTTTTCTGTAGGGACTTGCTCAATGGACCACTCTGAAGTTCTGCTCTACACTGACTGTGCTCAAAGGCTATGCTAAATTTGTGCAACATTCCCAAGATCTCAACTAAAGAATTATTTAGAGGGCAATCATTATATTTCCAGGATGACTGCTGTTGTTGGATACCTCATGGTGTATCCATTTAGGATCAGAAAGCTACATGCAGATATAGACAAGAGCTTTTAAAAGGAAATGGGCAGCAAGACAACTCTTGCTGGAGAAGATAGGAACTTTTGACTTACCTACTTGCACTTTTCATTAGTAAAGATGTAATTAACATGCACAAAGGAAAGAAAGCAGTGGTATGCCAAAATGTGCTCAGACTTTTCACTTATTTCACAGCAGCTAACATAAGCTCTGGGTTTGTTCATCACATAGGTTCACATATCTAATATATTCCAATTATGTTAAAAGAATAAACAATTTCTGCAGTCTAAGGCACCAGTTATCACAGCTGTATCTGAAGAATGCAAATGACAACTGAGAAGAGCAATAGTATCTGATTTTCCAGACGTTTATTATACATAGCAGTATTTTGTGCCAGCTTTCGGATTAGAAGCAGCTACTGAGTGCATTATAAGCGAAAGCAACTTGATTTTGCATACTTCAGATGCTATCCCCATCGTTTACCATCTTCCACTTGGTTCACAGCTTATGTTTCTTGTTCATTTCCAAGTATGGTATCCATATGTGTGTATCTATATATATGCCTACACACAGAACTCTCAAGCGTGTGGTCAAAATAACACGACTTAGCAAACAAAGAAATGAGCTAAGGCCAGACAAACCCCTTTGATAACAGAAAAGCAGCCTTCATGTCCACATTTTCATTGGTTTCCCACACCTGGTGCCAGCTAAAGAGGAGATATCCAGCTATCCATTGGGAACACTTCACCAAAAATAAGTGGATGATGCAAGTGAATGATCCTTCTAAAATTGCCATGGAAACTAACTAGTTCATTTTTCCCCACTTATTGGAAGCAATTCTGAAGTCAATACAAACATATTTGCATTTTCACAGAACACAAGAATGGTTGAGAGCATCTGAAGTACTTTTCAATTATGTCTGCAAAAATAAAATGGCAAGAGGGACTTCATTTAATTTGTATGGAGGAAAAAAAAATCATCACATAGTAAAATGTACCCTGTCCTTTCTTGCTTTAGACTCAAAGGTCAACCAGATGCTCCAGCTTTCTGAGTGTGTGTGTGTTTGTGGACCATTTTGTTCTTTCCTGGGTCACTAATAATTTATCATTTAAAAAGTAACAGGATATGATCCATCTTTCCCCTCAAATTTTTACCTTTTCTACTTTGTCATGGGACTTCTTGAAAATGAGATAAGGAAGATGAGAACAGTGTCTCACCCAGACATTTCCAGATTTAAAAGGGTCTCTAAATTAAAAAAGGCTAACATTTCATCCTAATGAAATGTGAACTATCAGCCTTGCCAATGTTTGTAAAAAAAAGTTTAGCTTTATATAAAATAGAACTAGTTGTTTGTTTTTACTAGAAATCTGAGTATTACAGTTCATCAACAGTATATTAAAGTAACATTTGTGTTAATTTTTTTTTTTAATTACAGAAATACAGATATTACCAAAACCATTCATTGTAATTATTCATGTCATTAAAAATGTTTAGCAGACCCTCAGTAATTTGACTAGTTAGCCATTTTGGCCTAAAACCAAAACAAAGCAACCTTTGTAACTCATGTGTGAAATGAGAAATTCCAGACCTCAAAATAAACACACCTTATACCCATTATGTAATAATTCAGTCACCCATCTGTATTTCTGGTTTCCATTCAGTTGACAAATTAACTTACTACAGTACCTCTAGTGCAGCTACGGCTGTGCTTAGGGCACAGGCACTGACTCTGGTATTAAAGTCTTCCTAATTTAACAATATAGCATGACCAAATTTTATTACAGATCCTTTACTGATTTCGAGTCTGTACATCATCAGTGGAATAACAGCAAAATTACTATTCTGCAGCCAGAAGAATCTCAGTTAACTGAGCCCCAACAAAGCAGTAATGGCACTTTACAGCTTTCAAGGATGCCTGCAAGAGAGCCAGGCTCCAACTTACTTTAAAATTCTCCAGACGTCTCAGTGGAATAGAGAATTTCATCAAAAAAGTTAGAAACTAACATTTTAATTTCTGTTCTCCCTCTCAAATTAAAGCTATTCAAAACAACATCAGCAACTCTTTTTCTCAGAAGAAAGAGAGAGAAATGAAAATGGAAGAATATTGTGGGTTGCTCCTCAGTGCAAGCTGTCTTCTGGACTTTTAGGAAATGACTAATAGATATGTTTCATGTAAATCTACAGTAGGAATCATGCTGTAATTAGTTATCCATCAGTTTTAAACCTTTCAGAGTGTAAAACTAAGGTGAAGAATATTGTCTAGTCCATGACACTCCAAGACAGCCACAACACCATATTCCTCTCAGGGGATTAATCACAAACTTGCACACTATTGACTGCTTGACCATGGAAACCCTGGTTACTTCTTCACTCATTAAAGCTTATTTTCTACTTTCCTGATTTATTATAAATCTTTGTTCCAGGACCTGCAATTCCATATGTTAGTTCCTTCAGATACTACTTTCCAGTTGTCTTATATTTAATGTAACTGATCCGTTGCTACACTTGTAATGAAAACAAAGCTTCCACAGTTGAAACAATCCTCGGTTCAGCTGACTTCAATAATGCCACAATTTCCTAAGCTCCTCCCTCTGTGAAATCAGGGACTGTCTTATGCTCCCCTTCTTTTCGGAAAGGTTAATAAACTCGGATTTTTCCAATCTAAGATACTTTCTGCAACCAAGCTTTGTTCAATAGCCTCACCACCTAAAACTAAGCTTAAGACAATATCAGTATGCATCAATGATAACTCGATAAAGCTCACTGTATTGAGAACACCAGAGGATGATTCGGGTCTTCAGACTTCATATGCAATCCGTGTCAGTTTTCCAGTCACGAAAACAGGAAAAAATTGGTTTATGATGATGTGGAGGAGTATCTCTAACAATGTTTGTGAATCTTGTTTTATCAGCATATAAACTATATTGGTAACTGCTACTTAGTTAATCAATATTGTTTGAGATCCTAAAAACGCTTTTTGCTCATCATTATACAAGAGTTGGAAAAATTTGTTCAAATACCTGTTCTCTGCATCTACTGATCCTCTCAGACAACAAATCTGAATTGGTCTTTTCTTCATCAAGCTCAAGTTCCAGGTGAGACAACTTGTCCTAAATGGAACAAACAAAAGTAACTTCAACATACTCCTTTCCTATTCTCTTCAGATTGCTTTCAGGGCATTCTTCCTTAAACTTCAAGGACTCAAACTGTCAAAGAACAGGCAGGATGCCCCCCTCCCTGGCTGGGGTTCAGGGAGGACTTGGAACTAGATAATCTTGAAGGTCCCTTCCAACCCAAACCATTCTGTGATTCTATAAAAAGTGAAATGTCTCTAAAAACATGTACAAAATCAAGAAAAAGAGATGCCAGATAGATAAACCTTTGAAATTAACTCGTTTGCCTGACAGGAGTAAAATGTATGTTACTTATGCCCATTTAATTATTCCTAGGAATTTCAAGACAAAAAGATAGAGTCTGTGAATTTTCCAGTGACAGGTTTTAGAAAATCTCAGTTACGGCTGTAAGAAAAATTTCTTTTCATACAAATACAATGGTACAGACTTGTTTGTTTATGAAAGTCAAATGATAGCTTCATTTAATAGTTATGAACCTAATCCTGTAACAACACAGAATAACACTGATGGTTTTGTGCCTGAAATGAATTAATATTAGATACTAAATAAAATTTACATTTATAAATACTTCTGATGGGCCTGTGAACAAAAATTATACAATGTTGCCTAATGAACTCTATAGAAAATTTATTAAAAATAAAGTTAATTAAAACAATGAAAGAACAATTGCAATTTGGAAAACAACACCCAACAATAAACATGGAAACAGATCACCTTAGCATACACCAGCACAACTCCTGCAGTAGTACTGCATGGATTTCATCAATAATATGAAATTATTTTGTTTCTTCCCAGGCAGAATCCATGTGAAATACCACAAATCAGTTTAATCAGCTCAAACACCACATCAGTCTTTAACAATGTCTTTTACCTCCATGAGTTTGATTTGTCTTGCCCGATCATCTTTTAAGTGGTTTTTGGCTACCAGCTCATCCTCCAAGCCTCTCACCGTCTGTTCTAGCAGCTGAGTTTTTGTTATTGCCTCATCCTGAGCTCTCTGGTGGTCCCTCAAGTTTTCTTCCATAAGACGAATCTGAAACAACAAGATTCTGGTAATACTCTTTATATTGTACTGTATAAGTAAGTGGTGCCACCAAACAGGACTAATGCAACCATGCAACCCAGAAGCATGACAGAAATTGCACTGGGTTATACTGCTTTTCACAGTAATTTCTCTTTTATCCACAAGATGGCACCAAGAAAATAAACTGGGATTAAATACCAGCTCTAAAAAGATGCCTCTTAATATAGTAACAATTACATGCAGAGGAGCTTTTATTTCTTTTTACTCAGTTAGATCAAGGCAAAAATTTTTCAGTTTTCTAAATGGTCACATTTCTGGAACCTCTGCAGTATCATTCCCTTCCTTTTCAGACTACCAGTACTTAAGCTTTTAGTAATTCTGTAGTTTTACTTATCTGAGGCACTTTGATGACAGCAATTTACTAATGAGATAATTGCTAAAATATATATATTAATGTAACTTTTAGAAACAGTAAGCCTATCTGCTACAGCTTCCTACTTTAACAGAGCATACTCAATAAAATTATGTAAAACCTTCACCGTACTTACAAAAGAAACAGTGAGAGGAGATTTAGGGGAGACTATTATCATTGCTTATATTCATAGCATGCATATTTTTTCTTCAGTGTAGAGTCTTCCATATTCCTCCCTTGTTTTGCCAAGTGTTTACTTTAGTGACAAAGTTAAAACAGCATATTAGTGACTGTCTGCAAAGTTTACCATCAATTGCTAAGTGCTGACAAAAACCTGTTGTGTTTTCTGTATGCCTTGGTGGACAGTTAAATGCATGTATCTGCACACATCTGTATTTCCTATGCATTTAGTGCTTCAGAATTACATTGGATTGACAGATTTGAAGTTCTGTATTTTTTATGTATCCACAGAGAACATACTTTGCTGCAGCAAAGGCTCCCATACTACTTTGTATGACCGCTTCAGGATTTTTCCCACTCAACCAAAAAGACAATACCTGAAGGGGTCCTGCAGAAAGGCAGGGGTAGGATTTTTTAATAGGATATGTGATGGAAGGACTAGGAATAATGGATGTAAATTGGAAGGGGAGAGATTTAGGTTAGATATAAGAAAGAAATTCTTTACAGTGGGGATGGTAAACACTGGAACAGGTTGCTCAGAGAGGTTGTGGATGCCCCCTCTCTGGAGGTGTTTAAGACAAGGCTGGACAAGGCACTGAGCAACCTGTCTCATGGGTGGTGTCCCTGCCTATGGCAAGGGGGCTGGAACTAGATGATCTTTAAGGTCCTTTCCAACCCAAAATATTCTATGATTCTCTTATTGCTACGATCACTACAATCCTTGGCTTCTCAAGGGAGTCTCAAGAGGAATGTTTCATGCACTACAACATTTACCCAAGAGGATTTTGATAAAACAATAGAATTTTTTACTTTGAATGGAAAGGGTATCTATTTGTACTTCTTGTTAAATCACAAAAGAGGAAGAGATAATAAAAATAATAAAGATAACAAATTGTCTCATTACAAAGTCTGCTGTTTAATCTGCCTAACCTGTGTTTTCAGATCTTGTTTCCTCTTTTGCAACTAGTTTCTATACTGAACTTTGAAAGCCCTAAGATTTGAAATAGTGACTCATGGAGATCTAGAATTCCACAGCCAGTAGCACTTGGCCCTTTATATAGTGTTAGGATTACCTTTTTGTCAGAAAATGAAGATTTACTTAGTGCTGAATATTTTTCTTTGAAGCTGTTTTGTAGTTTAATAACCCCAGTATTTCTCGTAACAGCTATATATACAGTGTACATGCATATCTTTATTTAAGCTGTCTATTCTCATTTATTGAATTTAAGAGCCATGTTCTCAATATTCCAGATTTATATTTGACATTTCATTATGGGTCCTTATCCATTCAGAAAGGCTCTCTCTCCCTAATGGTGTAAATATAGAAGGCAGAATAATATGTAAGAACCACAATTTTTTGTTGTTGCTCACCTTTCAAACTGAATGTAAAGATCTGGAAAAATTAAACTTTAAAAATATCCTACATACAAAAAACATCTGTGATCAGTGTATTCTCCGAGCTTTTTAAATTGCAGAACAAGTATGTGCAAGTTTTTCAAAGATCAGATAGCATTTATGGCACAATTTACTTGGTAAGAGGCAAACACTTCAAAACTGTGGTTGATTCTTGGTTGTATAGACACCTTTGTCATTTAAATCTGCAACTTGGTTCATATGAAGGAAGAGGAGTATGTGTCGGCTCCTTCCGGGACAAAATTTTCTTACCTTTTTTTTTCCCCTAAATAACTGTTATGGGGTTTAATTTTTTTTTTTAAATAATAGACAGGTATTTCCACATTCTCAACTTCTTCAGTAGCAGGCATAAATAGAGTAGAAGATCATCAGTTGTATCCTTCACATATTAATTAAGATAAATACAGTGCTTGACAAATGAATGTATGTGTCATAAACAGGAAACCCCACTTCCCTGGCAGAAGTAACATGCTGCTCATCAACATGAAGAATGAAACTCAAAGGCATGCTGATGAGATCAGTTTTTCATGATGTAGTACACAGCAGTGTGATAGCAAGAATTCACTGTCTTGAAAGTATCCAAGATGAATTCTGGGTAAAAGGTTCGAATCTGTCACTGAGCTTATGAGTCATTACCTCATCTTGCATTCTTGTGATTGTCAGGCGTGACTTCTCTACCTCAAAGTTTTTCTCTTTCAATTGTCTCTGCAGATCTGCAATTTCCTTGTGACTTTTTTCCTTGTATTCCTCAAGCTGTTTCTGAAGCTCCAGAGCTGATGTTCTCGAAACCTCTATCATTTCAGACATCTGAGGAAAAAGAACATATAAATTTTTTCCTGAAACAGTGGTACAAAAATTTCTATCATGCTTAACACAGCAAAAGATTTTCTTCTCTGGCATTAATATTATTTTTAAAAAGAAAATTTATCAAACATTTTCCCAAGTAAATAAATTTCTATGCATAACTGTGAACACATTAAATACTAAGATTAATTTCTAGTAGTAGGTGTAGCATGTAGCAACACTGTTTGTTGTCTGTCAGCAGTTCTTCCAGCTGACTGACATAAGGAACTGAAACTTGGGCATGCAACAGAAACTTGTACTGTTAATGTAGAGATGGCAATGTCCAACACAGTGGCATTTCCAGAACCTCTTCTAAAACACTGAAGTTCCAAGGCACCATATGTTAGATCTGAACTCCAGTCTGAGATCCTGCTTAAACAGAACTGGTCTACTTTGAGGTATTAGTGTTCCAATCTCTATTTCAGCCCTGAAAGCTTCTATTGATCATCTGATCATCTCTAATGATCTAATGTCTAATAGTAAGTTTAAGTGAGTCTAATAGTAAAGTTTGCATTTCACTTTGTTTTGCACATTTTAAAAAATAATAATTCTTTACAATTGGCACCTCGTTTGCTTCTATTAAGATTATTAGATTTCTTTAGCCTCTTTGGAGCAAGCTCATACCTCCTCCTGTAATTTCTCAACAGTCTTGTTCAGGTGACACCGTTCATTTTCCATTAGATTTTTCATCTGCTTTAACTGTTCCTTCTGGTGAGTCTCATCTTTTAACTGCTGAGTTAACTGTTGCTGTTCCTGTGAAATACAGTTAATCTTCTCCTGCAATATATTAAATATATATATATATAATGAAACATAAAAAGCATTCCAAACCATATCTTAAGACACAGAGAAGAAAACAAAATGGAGTAAAATCAGAAGTAGTAACTTATTCTCATTGTAATCTGTAAGATTTCAATGCTTTATTAATTTTCCAAATAATATTAGTTGAGCCATCTCTTTAATAATTACCCTAAACCTGTCATTGAAAATTAAAAATTTCAACTCAGTGCTCTGCAACACCAATTCTACATGCCTACTCTTTTTAGCACAGTCAGATTAAGTTTCATATTCCTCCACTCATGACAGGATTCCACATTCTGACTGTTTAATTTAAAAAGCACAGAACACCTGGTACTGTCATTCATACTGTTGCTATAGTTGATACTTTTTGCTATATTGTCTTGCAATATATTAATCGTTAAAATGCATAAGAATGATATAATTTCCTTTCCCAAGAAACTTCTAAAAGTTTTCCCAGCATCACAGAAACATTCAGAAGGGTATTTCATTTCTTGCCAACGTAGACTCCATAGAGAAGGCTGCTCCAAACAAGAGTGTAACACAGCATGAGCCACTACAGTTAATGCTACTCACCTGATCATCCATAAAGAAAATTTCAACACAAACTGAGGTTGATTTTAGACAAAAGTATGAAAAAAAATTGTCTGTAATAACAGTCTTCCAGTTTTCACTTCTCTCAGTAGAAACTTGGGATGAAGGAGGAATAGATTTGTCCATGTTCACAGTACTGCTTACAGTCCTATTCATTCTATTGTTATTATCTTCCTTGTGCCACATTTATAAGCAATTTTTATTATGTAAAAAGCAAGATGTGCCAGTCAGGAATTAAGTTTCTACTGTGATGAGCATTACTACTGTGCCAAAGTCTGTCATCTAAATTGTCAGAGGTAACTCAAGGCCAAATCAGCCTACTGCACAACAGTGCTCCCTAAGACAAGCAAAAGGCTGAACTGCCCTAAACAAAAGGGAGCACTGACTACATCCCGAAGCGTGTCAGTGTTCTTGTCTGGTGGACTAGAAGAGTGGAGAATCAGAAAGAGGATTAAACTCGGTGTGGCTGAGATGAGAGCTAAGTTCTGAATAAAACAACAAGACAGACTATTATTTGTCACCTTCCCTACTATTCTTTAATTCCATCACCCAGACTGGAGGCAGCATTACTCGGTACAATGTCCTGAAGGATGCATAAGCAGAAAACCCACATTTTTTCAAGCATTGTGACTCAAAGCTAATCAAGATGCAGGAGATGTGTACAGTACATTTGTTCATGCTGTGCAGGAAAGTCGTGTCAGCCTGCAACAGAGGGGAGCTTCTTCAGAACAGTGCCAAGTGCAAGGCACTGATGAGCCAATCCCAGTGACTACGCAGACTACTAGCAGCATCCACAAGCAAATTTCAGAGGTGAACAGTGAAGCAGAATAGATAAACAGGTTTAAACAAGGAAGTGGATTTAAAAAAAAAAAAAGCCAGAAAGCAAACAAATCCCCAAAAATCTTCACTATCACAAGAAAACAATTTCAATTATATGATGCTATACTTTCAGGAAACATTTGAACATTTCAATGAGGTCTGGCATTTAAAACTAGAGGCACTTCAAGACCTCTACAGAATGCAATAGTGACTTGGGTAAACACAGAAAAAAAAAATAACATATTCCAAATTGCTCTTGTTCTTACCTGCATATCTTCTACCTGGCTTTCCAGAGACCTTTTTAATACTATCAATGCTTTTGCCTCCTCTTTGGCATGTTTCAAAGCTTCTTCCAATTGCTGCTTCTCTTCCTGCAATGACACAATTAAATTCATTTAGAAATAGTGGCAAGTGAACTATAAACTGAGCTATGAAGTATGTTCATTCTGGCCTATTACTGATCTCCCCAGTTCCAACTCCTGACTCACTTCTACACTTTTTTATACACTCGCTTATACACTTTTCTATATGTGCCTGCAAACTGGATCCCACTCTTTAAAAACCTGCTAGTTTTGATTAGGCTTCCCAGTGACCTTGTACATCCTCCTCCTCTTTGTCATTTTACTTCCAGAATGCATTCTTTACAAACAGGAATGAAACGAAGGGATTTATTTTGTAACTTACCTCATATCTTATTATTTTTTCCTTTACTGAATTTTCTTCTCCTTTCATAGTATCAATTTGTTTGTGCAGCTCTTTAATTTTACTTTCTAGTTCCCCAGTCGTTCTCTTTAACTGTTCATTTTCCTCAGTCAGATCTTTCATTTGATTTTCTATAGTACTTTGCACCTCTTTGACAGCATTTCTTTCACTGGCAAGGACAGCAGCATGCTAGTGAAAACAAATCAGGTCATATTTTTAAAACAGTAACAATTTATGCTGGCTTTTTGCAACAGAAGTCTCGTAGTAAATCTAGCTGGCATATAACATTAAGATGGCAACAAAGAATTTAAATTTTAGTCTCTACGCATTACAAACTTGTATTTTTATTATTCATATTGCTGTGGGAGAACACAAAGAATATTTTTTTCCTCAGGAATATCTAAATTTCAAGGTAACACCTGAACAGTCTCATACTTGTCATTACTCACATCTTTCTTTCTATTGCCTTAAATACTTCTATTAGCAAATCCACTGTAGGCAGTTCCAAGTTACAGTACTATCTGTAATATACACACACACACATAAAATATATAAGGAGATCTTGACACTAAAAAACATTTCAAGAGGGAGGGCTGGGGAAGGGCAAAGAAAGTACATGCATGTACTGTTACACCATCTGTACTGGAATACTGTAACATAGATCAGGTACGTACTTGTAAACATTTAACTCTGGAGTAAAGAGCTGGAAGGATTTAATCTTTACTCTACATTGACTTGTCACTCAGAAGCCCCTCCATAGCACAGCAAAGAAACCAAGAAATAATCTATGGTTCTCGCTATGTGGCATACAGTGTCTGATGCAAAGCAGTGCTCTGAATAAACACCTGCTTCTCATATATAGCCCCATGCCTCTACACTAAGATCCCAAATAACAGTGAGAGCATCAGAAGAGACCAGTAGTCAGTCCAGCCCACTGTTCTCTTCGGTGGCCACAGCTGATGTTTACAGACAAAAACAATTATGATAGCCATAGGGCAAATCTTTCCCCATGACACACTCAAAGCTCTTGCAGCTTTTCCTTTAAAAATGTAGCATTTATTAATTTTTTCAATCACTTTTGATCCATTCATACATTTGGCTTCTATGTTACCAGGCGATCATAGGTGATTATACCTTTACTGAAGGATAATACATTTGCATGTGAAATTGTGTCGATCTGGGTGAGAACAAAAAATACTTTGTGAAATACTTTTTGAAGCCATGAAAACCATTTCTCAGTTATGCGGGGCACTGTGTTTGATTGTAGTCCCCACTTTCGTCCTTCCTCTTCTTCCAAAAAAAATAAGCAAAGTTACATAAAAGGCTAACTCAGCTGTCTTCCAGCAAGAAACAGCTTTAAAATCTTGCAAAAGAGTTTGATAAAGCAGTAAATCAGAGAACACTCTGACTGTCTACATACTCAATGAACTTATTACGCAAAAACCGGCAACACAAGCAGGCTAACCAGTTCTGGCCTTTTGAAAATAACAATAAAACTTGTTCTTCCATGTACTATTTAAAAGTTCTGAAATAAATCTCAATCGATGCTTTAAACTCTCACATGGCAAAATTATATTTTCCTTTAATTTTTGCTTTTTGCATACAGCAAAGTTTTACTATTAGCAAGCATTCCACCAGTGGCTCCTTTTGTCTCATTTCCCATTCCTGGAGCGAAAGCAGCTGTGGCACACTCAGGAGTTCAGGCAAAAGAATGCTGATTTCTCTGCTCTTTCCCATCCAAGCAATTCCACAGGCTGAAGCGAGAGAGGGCTCAGCAGCCTCACACTGCACTCCCCTACAGTGGCGTGCTCTGTGTTCTCAACACAGGAAACACCACTTACTTACAATTACACACACAAGAGCCATTAATCAAACAAACCCCCTAGATCTACTCTCATACATGTTAACATAAATATATAAATATCATACACATGTGTTTTTAACTTAACAGGCTCAACACTATATTCAGCCTACACTGATGCAAATTCAACCTACAGACCTGCTCCAGCCTATGTTCTCACTATATGTAATTTAAGATACTTTTCCAGCCACTAAACTAAACTGGTATTTTCTCTCCTTTTTCACTACTTATTTCAGTGAATTAGATACTAGGTAAATACATATAAAAGGAAGAAAAAGATAAAGGACAAGTTGCACATATACTAACCCAATATAAAATGCTACAAATAAATTGGCAATGCAAGTAAAAATTGCCTGAAGTTCCAGTTGCCTGAGTTACCACCCCAGATCTCCGTAAGTCTGTGACAACTTTGGCATCATTACAAAGATAATACCTGCACATGATCAAATCATTCCCAAATAAATTCTCTAACATGCTGAATACAAAAATCCTTTATTTCACCTAGAAGGGGTAGTATGTATTAAAAATAAATAACTCACAGACATGCAGAGTAGGAAAACCCTCAGTATCCACAGTTAACTTTACTGTGTTGTAGCTGGAGAGGACATTCTTCTTATATATCTTCTGGGGTGGGTAGGAGAAATTTTCCTCTCAATGAACATTTCACTGTACGCTACTGCTCCAACGTACTTTCAACTTGTTTCACAAAAAAACCACAAGTGTATCTCTTCTGTTTACCTCATGCACCTGTACTATCCACATAAGGCACAGAAGATCATCTTCAAGATATTATTTAGGATGATGTTACAAAATCCAGTATCAAGTACTACCAATTTGATAGGGAAATTTAAACCAAGTCAAACCACACAAATACAATTTACATGTTCTTTGAGTAGAAAATGCACATGCAGCATCCCTTCTCCAAAGAAATGAATTATATGGGCCAGAATTAGAAATTGGATGGGCAAGAATACCAGGAGGCCTCCATGGATTAGCAAGGAGCTTCTGGACATAGTTAGATGGAAAAAGAAAATGTATCAGAATTGGAAGCATGAGAGAGTTAATCGGGAGGAGTACAAACAGGTCATCCGAGTAACAAGGAAATAGCTCAGGAAAGCGGAGGTGGAATTAAAGCTGGCCAGGGACATAAAGGGAAATAAGAAAAACTTTTACAAATATGTAAATGAAAAGAAGAAGACTAGGGAACATGGAGGTGCACAAGTCTATGGGACCCGATGAGATCCACCCACGGGTCCTTAGACAACTGGCAGATGAGGTTGCCAGACCACTGTTCATCATACTTGAAAGGTCATGGC
>VZTY01027945.1:3623-40942 GCA_013400935.1 Turnix velox
AGCGGGCTCCGCTGCCCCCGCCGCCCCTCAGGCCCTCTCGCCCCGGCCGGCGCTGGGCGCGGCGCCCCGGCTGGTGGCCCCGCAGCTGATCGTGCGGCCGCCGCAGCAGACCACCATCCAGCTGCCCCCCGGCTTCACCATCCCGCCCGGTAAGTGGGGGCCGTCTCGTGTCCCCGTTATCTCCGGGCTTCTCTTTCTGTGTCGTTCCTGCTCGGTCGAGGGAGCCTTTTCCCGCCCAAGTTGTGGCCGGGGCCCGGGAGAGCCCACCTGCGCGGGGCGGGCGGTTGGCGGAGTAATTAGGAGCGTAATTAGCAGTGTAATTAAGAGCGGCGGCTGATGAGTTCCTCTGCTCTGGGGCGGAGAGGGTGAGCTCTGAGGCTGCGGCGCCGGGACTGGCCGTGCCTGAGGTAAGAACCGGGCTTTTGGGGCGGTTTTGCGAGCGTTTGAAAGGACTTTTACTTTCTGCTTCACTCTTAGTAGTCTTAGGAAGTTTTTTCTTCTTTCTTAGAATGTTTTGCTGCGAGCCCGGGCAACAAGGCACAGATTGATTTGTGTAATTTGGTCTGAGATGTTTAATTCCGCTAAGTGCGATGGTGTCCTTCTCTGCAGCCCGAGTTTGCCAAACTGTCACCTTCCCTCTTCTCCTCTTTGTTCCTTAACTTTTCAGGGCTCAAAGTTTCAGACTCATCCCTTCAGCACACACCTTCCTCCGCCAGCTCTGCTTCAGCGCTGTGACCTCTTACATGGAATTTCGGGTTGTAAAAAGTTGGAAACTGCGTCTGCTTGATTTGGGAGAGATGATTCAACACTTGAATTAGTTTCTTGTTTTACTACTTCCTCTGTGCTTCTCGAAACAGCTGATATTTGTTAGCCCATATAGGTGGAGTAAAGCAGGGCTGCTGCAGTAACTTCTAAGTGGAGTTTTAGTAGTTGTGTCTTTGACCAAGTTTATGGAAGTTTGGCTCCATATTCTGCAGCTCTGACCAGCTGGAGCTCAGTGGTTTCATGCAGACCTGTATAACTTCACATTGCCTTTAGGTGGTATCAGCAGATCTTTGCCTTCTTTTATGTCTGGGTGTCTGGGACCACCTGAGACTATGTGAGTGGTGCCACAGTTCCCTTGTGGCTTCATCCCATGCCTGAGGTTTGTTTCTCAGAGTCAGGCACTGAAAGAAAAACTTTCTTGGTGTGAGTTACTTGGGAAATTTGTGACTTGCTTGATATAAGCTGCTTTATTCTCACCATACCTTGCAAACTGGGCCCATTCACTGAGGTGGTTTTGTCTTTTCTCGAAAAAGCTAGTAATTGGAAACAGAGGCAAACTTTTATGTTCTCTGTCTGCCCTTGAAAAGTTAAGAGATTTGCCCATAGAGATAAGTGGCAGAAATTATGTCTGCTGGCTTTGTCACCAGAATAGAAGCTGAATTCCAAGATCCTTATTTTTTGGGTTCCCCAGAATGACAAGTGTTTTTTTTCTTTTGAGAGCCCTTGGATCCTGTCTGGGTGACATCATTACAGTGTGTTCTGGAACTAATTTGGAAATTCTTGTAAAAATTCTTAGTGGTTAGTGTTTCTTAGTGCTGAGAGAAGTAGAGGGAGCAGGTCAGGTGCTTTGTAATGATGTAGAGTGATCAAAAATCTCCAGGTGAGTCAGGGACCAATCTAACATCTGCCTTCTTCTGTCCTGCTGGTTGTGGAAAACTTCACACAAGTTTTTCCCATCCTGCTGATGGCTGAGAATTAACTCGGACTGAGGGCAAAGCTCGATGGCACTGGGTGTGCTGTGTGGAGGGGCCTCTATTTGTGAAATTTATTACTACAGAATGATCTTGAAGTCATGTTTTTATACATCCAGAAGTTCTTAGGAAACACTTACCATGTTCTCTGTTAATTTGTAAACAATTTCCTGTGTGTTCTTCTAAAGTATCCACTCGTGTATAATTTTGTGGCCAGTAGTTGTGTTGCTTCTCTGGACAGTAGAATGGTTTTTCCTCAATGTCTGAGCCACAGGTGGTGCCTCCCCTCCCAGTGTGGGGATGGTGAATGCCAAAAAGGTCCATGTGTTCGTGCTCAACAATTAAATTAATCTCAGATGTTGTGTCTGACCCTCAGTAGGTGTCTCTGCCTGTAAATGTCCCCCAGAGCTGCTGGTTTTGTCTCACTGTCCCTGGTGTTTTCACGCTGAGTTCTCAGCTACTGGGCTGTCCTTACAGCTTACTTTTAATGAATTTTCTTTCTAATTACATTCTGCTGACCCTGGTTAGACTGTTGAAAGTCCCTGTATGGCCGTACTCTCAACTGACTGTTCTTTTTTATCACTGTTAGCCATAAACTGCAGTTATTTAAATCCCAGACTTGAACCAGATGTTTGTTTTTATCTGCTTTTGTCTTGGAAATAAAATGTCATGTTGTACCAGAGTAATAACAAGATACAGCACAAAGAAAAAAAAACATACAGTGCTGTACATTACATTATTCTGTAGCTAGATAATTTTTATTATTCTTCTTGTTGTTCTTTATAGTTACCAGTGTTTTGTTCCCATCAGGAATGGTGCTGGTGCGCACAGATGCTGGGCAACTGGTGATGGTGCCCCAGCAGGCTCTAGCCCAGGCTCAGATGCAGGCTCAAGTTCAAGCACAGGGACAAGGTCCCACCAGCATCTCCCCAAGGCTCTCGGTGCCCACCACGGGCCCTGTCTTTCGCCTCTCAACAGCTCAGGTAGGTCTGGCTGGGTTCTGCTTCAGTGCCTTGTTTTCTTCTTCCTTAACTTTGTTACTTCAGGTGATTACCAGCATTGAATGTTTGCTTGCTGTCCCAGTGTGTGATTTGTGACTGAAAACCAGCAAGTCTGTGTGTGCCTGTTGGTTCCAGACTGAATGTGGCTCCTCTGAAATATTTTGCAGGACTGAAGAATACTCCACACCTTCTTTTTTTAACCTCTGGAGTGTGGAATCCCCATCTCTCCCAGTGTGTTAGTGCAATGGCTGTTTAAAATTTTACTTGCAGAGCTCCTGAAGCCTACTAGTGTGTTTTTATTCACTTGTTTGAAGATGGCTTTATTTGGATTAAAATGCTTGGGGCATATGTAGAGTTTAGTGATGTACTTCAGGCACTGAGTGTTTTACTCTTCCCTCTGGGAGGAATCTGTGCAGCTGGAAGTTTGCAGCCTGCCATAAGCAGCAAGAGTATCCCACTACAAAGAATGAGTGATCTGTCTCAGAAAAGCCATGGATTTCATGGTCTCTAGGTCTTATTGTTGCTTTTCTCTACATTGTCTTGACTTTTAGCAAGAATCAGTAGTTGCTGAGTATTATTTTCACTTGTACATACACTTTAGATGTTAAGCAAGTGCATTAGGAGCCATGTAGTTAGATGTCAGACAGAGGTTATTAGATAATATGCCAAAGCAATTAACTGAGTGTTACTTTTGGCAACTTAGTTATTGCTCTCAGTCTTTCTTAACAGGGGAACATAAAATGCATCATGACTTCCCTTTTTAAAAGTTACAAGATAAATGGTCTGAAAAATCACCAGAACATTCATCTTAATTCGAAAGCTCTTTGAATCTCTCCTCTCCCCATCTGAGTAATTT
This sequence comes from Turnix velox, assembly GCA_013400935.1. Taxonomy (NCBI): domain Eukaryota; kingdom Metazoa; phylum Chordata; class Aves; order Charadriiformes; family Turnicidae; genus Turnix; species Turnix velox. The sequence continues at coordinate 7,217 of VZTY01027945.1, forward strand.
GTCCTTCACCCTTAAAAACTGAGGTTGAGAGAATAGGAAAAGTTTTTAGCTGTTCTTAAGCAAGACAGATTTGAGTGACAGAGACAGAGCTGCCTTGAGTTTCACCTGCTTCTGCAGCCTGGTGGTGTAACAGGATTTTCATCCTGGTTCCTGTACCTATTGTTTAATACATCTCCTCCCAGTTACTTGGGAGGAAAATTAATCAGAGTTCCCATGAAAATTCCTCTGGCTTGAGTAGGTGGGCTTAGATCTAGGATGGTGTGTGAGGAAGGAGCAATCTTTTTCTGGGAGCAAGAAAAAAACCACCAACTTGAGCACCACAAGTCTGTTTCTCCTTGGCATTCAGGGTCTGGGCTTAGGATAACATTTTCCTTGAAGGCAGTGACTTTGTCTGTGCATAATGAAGGTTGAGAAGTTTAATGTCTCTGCCCTTTGTGGGGGACTGATGGAGGCAGCCCAAGAGAAAAAAACCACCAACCCAAAAACAAACCAAAAAAAACCCCTAAAAAATCCCAGCTAGATATTGATTGCAGGGCCAAACACAGCCAGAAAAATGAAGATCCATAATTTCCCCTTTATGCCTATGCAGCCAGTACTGGCACAGGGCAGTGGGGACAAAATGGGGATGTCACACATCAAATGGCTCTGAATTCTGCTATTAAGGGCAGAATAAGAGAGGCTTTACTTGCATTTGCTGTGTTCTGCAGAGGCAATGAGAAAATTCAATAATTCCTTTCATAACTCACAACTAGCATGAAATTTTTCCCTCCTCTTGTTTTGAAGCTCAGACGGGAGGGATTATGAAAAATGGGTAGGTGCTGCCATCTAGTTTTTCTTTGGTGAGTTTCTTTTGTTTATCTACATGTTTCGTTTGGACACTGTGGCTTTTCCTGCTTTTGATACAAATTTTGCTGGTTTCTTAGAGAGTTGAGTTTACATTCACAAACCAAAAGCAAAGAATAGATTACTTTTTAAAAATAAACCTATTTTATGTTAGTTACAAAACTGCAGTGATGCTGTACACCAAAAATCTAAAGTAAGCAGCTTACAGGGAAGACCAATGTTGGCCAAAAGAGTATTTTATTGCAGGGTACCTGGTACCAGAGTTTACAAATTAGGTGAAGGATTAAATGGTGCAATTTTCACAAGTGCTGCTGGAAATGGATTTGGTCTTAGAGTTTGCTAATGTTTGGTTTAAAAAATGTATTTTCCAGTATTAAATTGCTTTGTGGATTTTAAGGAATTAAAATAGAGATAAGAGCTATTAAAATATCTCTGTTTTGGCAAAGATTGTGTAAAATTTTGTCTAAAGTTTGACATGCAAAAGCCAGGAGTCCTATAAAGAAGATTCCTGAGCAATGCAATAGTGCTTGCCTTGTGCAGCATAATGTTACATGGCCACAGTTATTTATAATTTCTACCATGTGTAGGCTGGCCAGTCTTAATTAAGGAAGAATTATGTAATATTTTCTCCACTGTTGAGTGGATTGCTCCAGGCTTATTTGCTGCATGTTATCTGAGCCCCCTCTGAAGTGGGAATTAATAACTAAGTAGGTTTTTTTTTTGTTCAGCTTATCCCTGTAACAACTTCCTCAACAATGCAGTTAAAGGGATTATTAGCCTCTTTATGAGTAGAAAACAGAGCCTAATTATCTCAGTTACAAAAGTGAAATTAAAAATACTGGTGGGGTTTTTTTTTGTTTGTTTTTTTTGGTTTTTTTATGTTCAATTTGACTTTGTTCAGTCACACCAAGACCACTCCTGGTGGCAAACCCCCCCTCTTTCAAGTTGTCCACCCATAAATATATGGGATGAGCTGATGGATGGCAGTGAACTGTTTGCAGGCAGCATGAGCACTGAGCAACTGAGGCAGGGCTAGACTCTGATTGGGGAAATCTTAATTTTTAATAATAATTGCTTCTCTCTTAGTCCTAATTGCCATACTGTGGGATGTATTTCTTCCACAATGGTCTTTACATTCCAGCAGAATTAAATAACTTTCTTGGAGATGTGTTTTACTGCTAAATCTTGTCCTTTTCCCTGGACTGCACTTACCCATCCCAGTTGCTCTGTGGTTACAGATTGTGTGTTCTGTGACAGTCTCAAAATGCTAAGGCTCTATTTCTGTGCAAGTTTGGCAATTATAAACCCAAATATTGATGAATACTAACAGGTAAATACTACAACTGGACTAATACACTGATGTAACATCAACTTTTTTGCAGTTCATGTCCTGTTTTGCTATGTTTTTCCACACACCTGTATGTGAAATGTTACTTATGTATTGTTGAACATAAGTAAAGCTTATTCTTGCATTAATTGTGAATATATATATATAAGGTGTGCACTTGTAGCCAAGAAGTCCAACTAAATCCTGGGCTGTATCAAGGGAAGTGTGACCAGCAGGTCAAGAGAGGTGATTTTGCCCCTCTACTGGGCTCTGGTGTGGTCCCACCTGGAGTTACTGTGTCCAGTTCTGGAGCCCTCAACATAAGGACATTGAACTGTTGAAGCAGGTCCAGAGGAGGCCACAAAGATGATCAAAGGGCTGGAGCAACTGCCCTATGAGGACAGGCTGAAGGAGTTGGGGTTGTTCAGCCTGNGGTCCCTGCCTATGGCAGGGGGGTTGGAACTTGATGATCTTTAAGGTCCCTTCCAGCCCAAACTATTCTATGATTCTATGGACTTGGACTTCTCCAGCACTGCTAAACATTACTCATGTAATGGCTGTTCTGAAAAGTCTTGGAAATCCACTTACAAAGGAGGTAAAAACAAACACCAATTTTTTTTTGTTTTCTTTATTAGCAGCCAACTTCTGTAGCCACATCCACCGTCCGCCTGGGACTTCCAGTGCAAGCCAAAGTTGTCCAGTCACCGGCCACCCCCGTGAGCGCTACGTCTGCTGCTGCCCTGCCTGGTGGCTCTGTGCTCTCCCACACCACCGTGAGTGCAGGGGGGGAAATCTCAGTTTGTTTAGGAAGCTGTTTTTGGGGCTCCTTGTGCGTGGCTCTGCCTGTCTTGGGGCTCCTTGTGCGTGGCTCTGCCTGTTTTGGGGCTCTGTCTGCGTGACTCTTGACTTCAGGTGTTGGAAACCTGGTGACAGGACCACAGCAGTCAGCTTGATTACATTGAGCACCACATTTACAGAAAGCCAAGTTGCAGAGGTCACCTCATCATGGTGAACTTAAGGTGCTACTTAATAGCAACTTGTTTTTTAGTGGTGCATTATTTTTTAATAGAAAACTTTAAATGAGGATTCTCACTGTTCAGCAAATGAAATGAGAGTTATGATAAGTGAATTCAGTTTTTTTGTTTTGTCATTAAGGGCATATTTGAAAGGCAAGACATTTATCTTGTCATACTTTCAAGGACTTTGTGGTTGAGTAAAAGAATTAAGAGATGCCTTCCTGTTTGTTTTTTCAATATGAAATACTAACAGGTATCTGTAGCTACGACAAGCACTCAGAACTTATTCAAGACAACAGCAGCAACTGGAACTTCAGCCTCCCAGCAGCCTGTAGTGATTTCTGCTGGACAAAGTCAAGGTTCAGCCCAAACCCAGGGTCAGCCCCGGCTGCCACTTCCTCCTCACACCACAGCCCAAGTCCCAGCACAGCCCCAGGTCATCCCCAGCTCCCCCGTTCCTGGAACCACTGTTGTATCACAGGTGAGTTTTAAAATACTGGAGGCTTGGCTTTCTTGGTGCTTTATCACACCAACATTCCCTATTCATGGTGACCAGGACATGAACTGCTTTTGAGTGGAATATAGTGTGCAGCTGATCCTTGTTTCCTTTAGCTTTCACAGGAAATGCAAGAGAATGTGAAGAAGTGCAAAAACTTTTTAGCTACCCTTATCAAACTTGCTTCTCATAATTCACCCTCACCAGAAACCTCCCGGAATGTGAAAGCTCTGGTTCAGGATTTGTTGGTAAATATTTTTTTTTTTTTCCCTTTCCTATTGAGCTTGTTCCTTCTGTTTGCTGAAATGCAGTGCTTTGGCCTTTTTGTTACAAGTAAAGGGAGTGACATCAAAATGCAAATATTCTATATGTTACCTTCAAAAACCTGTCAAAGGTGGGTTTTCTCTTAGAGTCTGAAGAGGGCAATGAAGCAAGCTACTTAGTAAGCTTTCCTCAGAAATACTTTGGTTTTGATGGATAATATTTTGCATGAGTTGTTGATTCTTCTTTTCTCCTTCCCTCTGAAGGATGCAAAGATTGATCCAGAAGAATTTACAGGCCGCCTCCAGTCGGAACTCAAATCCTCTCCTCAGCCATATCTTGTTCCTTTCCTTAAGGTAATGGGACTATTCATTACAGACAACTTTAAAATGCAAAGATTTATACATTAACTTTTAGAATGTACTTTTTAAATGTTAACTTTGTCTGCCTAGGGCAGGGCTACTCAGTTTTTCCTTTGTGCTGCCAATTCCTGCCACATTGTGCTTGGCTGGCAGTGGCCATGGGCTCCTTCCCAGTGGCCACTCGGGGGCTGGCTCTGGCTTCCCTGGCTGGAGGCTCAAGGGGATGGTGAGGAGTAATGATTCCCCAGGAGGGAGACCCAAGGTATTTTGGGCCTTACTTTAAGAAAAAAATAGTTCAGAACTAATCTAAGACCATTTTTCTGAGCTCTGTGTCTGCCCAGCTTTTCAATTCCTCCAGGGATGGGGCCTCAGCCCTTGCCCTGGGCAACCTCTTCTAATGGTTCTGCCTTTTCTGTTGCTGGTTTTGCCCTTCCTAAGACCTAACCCCCAAGATCTAGGTAGTCTCGAGGAGGGGAGTGTTGTATTTAATTGCTGTGGTGGAACTGGGATACTTCAGAGTCTCCAGGGTTGCTGCTGTTCTGTGCAAAGTCCAAACTGAAGGCTTACAAAATATATTCAGTCTTATGAACAGAGATGGGGAGTAAAGCTGGAGATAAGCTGTGTCCTTTTAATCGTGTCTACAGCAAATTTGAAAATCTGTTTTGCCAACCTACTAAACCTGGTCTTGTGTGAAACTTTTTGTTTCCAGAAAAGCCTACCTGCATTGAGACAATCCCTGTTGAACAGTCAACATTCAGTTTTGCAAGGCCAGCCGTCTCAGCAGCCTCTTCAGCAGAGCAAACTCTCACAAGTGATACCTCAGCCCAACTCCAGTGTCTCAGCTGTTGTCACCACACAGACAGTGGCCATCAGGCAGCCCAACAACATCTGCACAGTCTCCCTGGCCAGCACGGTGCAGGCCCCTCAGGTGAAGGTGGTACAGTCAAACCAGAGCTCCCAGCTGGTAGGTACCTGCAGGCTGAGAGTTTCACAGGCTCCAGAGTGATTCTCAGTGATATTTTTGTTGCAGCTTGTTTGAGAATATATTTTTTTGCTCATTGTTTGCATGTGATACATGGCAGTAACTCATTTTATGGTGGATCACTTTTATGTTCAGCCATTATTTTAGGTAACACTAGTGTGGCTTGTGTTTAAGAAATGTGTCCTCTTGGCCTTTTGCCTGGCACACAGTGATTGCCCTGGAAAGCTTTCTCTTCTCTATCTGTAATTAATTCAAACTCCAGGGTGCTAATAGAACAATGTTTGGGAGTGACAGGATGTACTGCTTCACTTAGGTTGGTCTGCATTAGAATTTACTCTCTTTTTAAGTAACTCTTCTACACACAGATAGAAAATCTTGCAGAAGGGTTGGTCCACTATACCCACATGTTTTGTTTAGGAGTAATTTATTATTTACCAAAACAGACCATTGTTATGCACCATTGCACAATGACATTGCTGTGGTCTGTGCTTCAGCTGTCTGTGGGAACTCACCAGTACTGCCAGGTGCTCCCTGGAGCTGTGAGGATTATAGATTGTGCTTGGGGAGGATCTTATCAGGTTTATGTTTGTAATTAAAGTATGTCTAGGATTTTTACAAGGCTTTGAATGTATACAGGCATCATTCTTCCAGCAAAGGTTTACGAATTCATGTGTGGTTTCCATGTGTGTGAGTAAATCTGTGTTTCCCATAAGTTCCCAACTCTGCTTAACAGTGGGAAATATTTTGGGGGAATTGAATATGTTAAAAATCCTCATTTATTTGCTTTATTACATAACTGGCTTTCTGTATTTGCTTTCAGTTTATCAATAATTTTGTTAATAAAATTAATTAACCAGGCACTTGTTAACAACCCCCAGGTGGGTTCTGTATAGACAAAAGCAGCATCAGACACAGAGTTAGTGCAGAAAGAAGATTTTTTTCTAGCAGAAGAACCATCAGCTGGGTGCTGAGCAGACATCACCCCAGCAGCATCTCCCTGTCACACTCCTGGCTGTCAGTAGGGCTTTTTTATGGTGACACAGATCATGCTCTTCTTAGAGCTCCCTGAAAGGAGAGCAGAGCCGGCAGGAGCTGCTGGAACTTCTGTCTGGCCTGCCCGGCTCCAGCTGGCCTGCCCCAGGCCACCCAGTGCCCGGGGAGGGAACTGGCCAAGCTCCAGCTTCTCCCAGCCTGGAGCTGGCTGGAGATCGTTCCAGCTGGCTCTGGGAGCTCTCTAAGCTGCCCAGCTGCAGGGGGCAAGGCTGCTGAGGAATAGAGCTCCTCTCCTGCCAGCCTGGTTTCTTCTCAAACACAGCATCTGGGGGCTCTCCCTTCCCTGTTGAGGGGCTGGCTGTGCTGATGCTTCTCCCAGTTACGTTCAGGTATCTCCACTATGGGACTTGTGTGGATGCTGTTCAGCACACAATGCAGACATCAGTATTAAAATGTAGAGTGCTAGTGGAGATGAAAGATGAGAACATTTTATGTAAAGTGTTGGGATTATGTTCCAAAAGTATGAAGAGCTGTGCTTTGAAGAACTAACCTAGTGCTGGTAACAGCTTCTGGCCAGAAAAAGAGAATAGTCTTAAGCTAATATTTTATTGATGGGAGACTAATGAAATAAGCCAGCAATCAATTTGATTTCCATTGTTCTAAGTATTCAAAGTTTGTCCAAATTGTTATTCTTAAAGGGCAGAAGCTCCATGTGCAGGCTCTGGCTGTTGGACAGATAAGATTTCTGTGAATAACATAGAAATTCTTTATGAAATGTGTTGAAGTTGAGGGTAGATGGATGAGAAATGGAGGCTGATCAACACTTTGTGGCTTGTCTTGATGCTGCTGTGTAGGGATGGGCTCTGTTAGCAGGAGACAAAGTCAAATGCCTGTTTGAAATACAGCCTGGGACTATTTGAATTATCATGGGCTTTACTTCTAGAACTTTGCAGGCTGTACTTTATCACAGGAGGATATTTGCAATGAAATACTGGTTGGAAACCAGCAAAATATGGTCATTAAAGGATAGACTTGAAGACAGACTAAAAGAAAAGATGAAGAGGAATAAACCCGTGTAACTTGGACAAATTCTAACTGAACATTAAAAATTTCATGCTGAGCTTTTTAGAAAAAGTCCTTTTTTTAATTAGGGAGGAAAAATAATTGCTTATACAAATTTGAGGCCCAGTTGAAGGACTGTAAGTGCTGCCATTGCAGCACAGTAAACAATGGTAAATAGGAATTCTAGGCCCATGAGAGCATGAAGATTGTGAGCTAATGCTGCCAGATGAGATGATGGCTGAGGTTTGATATGACATTTATCTTCAGGAGTGAGTAGGCTGATAAATCACAAGTGGCATAGCCACAAGTGAGGTAGCAAGTGTTTACTCATGAGTGAAGATAAATGTCATATCAGACCAGAGCCATTCTGAATTTTGTACATTTACAAGTGGCTTGATTCTTCCTTACATGTTACTTTTTATTTTTTTTTAACTTAGTTGAGAGGAAAAAATGCTTGGTAAAAGATATGTCTTTGGAATTTGCTTTTGATTTTCCATCTTTTGCAGCACTGTGTCACTATTTGCTCAATACTTGGCTGAGTAAATTTATATCCATTTGCTCCATTTCCCTGCTGGGTATGAACACTTGATTTTTCCTTCTCTGCCTGTAGCTGAAGCTGGACCCTTACTCTCTCTTCCCCCTTTCTCTGTGAGGTAGCTCTTCTTAATGCTCCTACATCCACAACTTTGTTATGACCTCTCAGCTTTTACTGGTTTTGGATGTACAGGACAAACTTTCCTGACTTCAGAACAGCCCCATTTTTTTTTTTTTTTTTATTCCAGATGATGTTCCCTCCTTCTCTTGTTTGTATTTCCCACTGCTGCTGTGGTTCCTGCCCCTGGAACAGTCCCCTATTTGTTCTGTAGCCTCTCCCTTCTCTACTTTCACATCTCATTTGGAAATCCTGATTTTCCATTCCTTTTCTCCATAGTGAAGTCAGAGATTTGGGCAGTTGTCACTCGGCTGATGTGGTTTTGGGTGTGTTTGGCAAGAACAATGTTGTCTGGTGTTGAGTGGAGGTGTGGGGACACTGTGTCAGGTCACCAGGGGACAGAACTACATTCTCCCAAGCAACAGTAGCAGGAACAGGGCTGTGACTGTGAAGAACAAATGACTCCTGAAGCTGTTGTGCCTGAGCTGAGGTTCTGATCTTATTCACAGCTTTTTGCTTGTGGTTTGTTAACAGAGTTTGTTTATGGGTGTGTTTTTTTCTACAAGCAGCATCCACATGTCCTTGGTCTTCTGCTTTTCCATCTCTGTCTGCCTCATCTCTGGTTTCATCAGTGGACATTTTGCTGTGTAACTTAGACATGAACGTTTCAGGGTTTTTTTAAGTTCAGTTCTGGGTAAAGACTTCAGAACTTGGCTTAGGAGTTCTGAAACCTTGAGGAATATCCACTTAATGCTTATAAATGAAGTGTTCAGTCACCACAAAGCATTGTTTTCTTGTGCACCTGTGGCTTTGGAACCCATAATATTTTAGAATTTACTATATATTCTCTTTAAATGGTGAAAGACCTAACAGTTGTAGGTAGGTGCCACTAAAATTTTTCTTCTACAAATGCTTTACTTCTTAGTAAAATTCCTGAAGACAAAAGTCCAAACTTTAGTATTTACTGTTCCGTTTTGAAATACATTTTTAAATGAGAGTTGTGATGTTGAATATTATTAGATTTTAATTTTTTTTCCAAAGTCTAATGGGTCTATACACACACACAACCACGTGCATTGCATGAGGATGACTTTTGGCAGTAGCTGGCTGCATTTTTACAGACCCACATGCTTATATTGGATGATTACAGGTATTAGTGTATTTATGTTGTGTGTTTGTGTATAAAGTGTATAATAGAATTATACTTTTCTTTAATAATAGCAGATTATCCAGTCAACATCTGCTCAAACTGTGAAACGAAACCCGGCCTGTCAGACTACCCAGATCAGGATGCCAGTGGTAATAACTCAGACCATTAGACCACAAGGTATGGGTTGAAATGTTTCAGTGGGATCATTACCTTTGTATGAATTTCATTGTAATCACAGATTAGTAGCCTGGGAAAAAAAAACTGATGTTGTTGATGTTGGCAGGCTTGACCTTTATTGTGCATGTCATGCTGGCTGTGGAATGCAGTCACCAGGTATTTCACAGCAACACAATGAGATGCTTAGAAACAGGATGGAGCTCTTGTGCTTAGCTCCTTGCATGGAAAGTTCTGAATCAAGTCAGGAACTTGCCTCCTCCTGGCTTAAGCTCTAACTTTGGGCCAAGAATGAAATTTTTCATGTTTTTCCTGAAGCCCAGAGGATGCCTCAGCTTAATTCTCACATTTCTAGTTCTTGAAGTGGAACGTGATGGTGGCTGTCTCTGCTGCTGTGAGGGAGAAACTTCTCAATCTGCACACTTCAGTGAAAGCCAGATAATAGTTTTTCCATTCATAGTTCTCCTGAGACCAAGAAGTTCACCTTTCTGGTGCCCTACCTTTTGGGGTTTTCTTTACAGAATACACCATCTTCAGAAAACAAACCTTTGATACTGGTTCTAAAGGAATACAATGTAAGATATTAATTCTGGAGGAATTAACAACTGGTACTTCTAATTTTGCCATCACAACAATTTCCACCTGGGTGTTAATTGTAGAAAGCAGAGATCTGTTCATTTTTATGACTATATTATTTCTTTCCAACTCACTGAGTAGAAAACCTTCCAGTTAGTTCATCTGCAATAGAATTTCCTGGTCTGTGACCTGCTGCTCTCTGGGGCATCTCATGGATTTTGAATATTCTGGTAGCAAAATATTTTTATTCCCCAAACCTGGAGCCTTTTGAGTAGATGTAAGAATTGAGTATTTTCATGAGGTTAAACACAGGTGGGACTAAAGGGAACACAAAATATAACCCAAGCAAATGTGTGTTTAAGGGATAAAGGAGGGCTCACTCCAGAAGTTTCATTTGCCAGTGAATTTTTCAGTTGCTGATACAATATTTTCTTAATAATAAAAATTGATTTTCTGATTAGTAACATATATTTGCAATTACTTTAATAGGATTTTTGTAAATGTTAGCTATTAATACCCATTTAAAAATTTCCTTTCACAAGAGGCTGAGAATCCCTCACACCCTGGCTCATTTAGAAAGCCCAATTTCACTTCTACATGATCATTCTTGATACAGATGTGAATTAATTTAAATAATCATTTTTAAAATAAGAAAATAAAAGTTAACCTTTATGGGGGCCATTGTGTTAGATTATACAAAGGGTTTTTTTTAATTTTTACATAGAATATAAACATTTTAAAAATGCTTTCAGCTCTAGAAGTACATGTTTTTCACTGCAGTAAATAACAATGACTGCATAAGAACTGCAAAATGCAGAGTTAATGCTCTGAATGGCTGTGACTTAAAGCATCTGCATTAAGAAGATTTCAAATTCTGCTCCTTTATTCTGTGCAGATTATCTAGAAAAGAGGTTTAGTGGCGATTGCAAGCACACTCAGCCATTGTGTGTCTTGTCACTGGCTCTGGCCAAGGGGTTTCAGTTTTACAATTATCAGTATTTTATAAATATTGAACAAACTATAATATTAATATAATTTTTTTTTTAATTTGAAATTGTTGTTCTTCACCACTGTAATCTTTAAAAATAACAACTTCCTTTGTTTGCAGTTTACNTTGCAGGGGGGTGGTTGGGAGGGATCTTGAATAGAAAATAGACTTTGGGGTTGGTGTGACAGCAGAGGGCGATGTTTTACAAGAATTCCTGCCTTTTTTTTTTCCACCTGGGATTTGGTGCCCATGTCCTTACTGCTTTAAAGAAAGGGAGAGGGACCATGACATCTTGAGGATTCTCCCTTAAGTAAGTTTTTTAGTNCATCTTGAGGATTCTCCTCTAAGTGAAGTTTTTAGTGTTTAAAGCCTTGCATTCTGCACGTTAGAATAAAAATCTTAGCAAACTCGTTGTGTGTGTGAAGCACCAATGTGTGTCTGGGTTTGTGACTGTTTCTAATGTCCATACCTTGCTGAGAAGTTGTGATGCCAGGGCATCCTGTGGGTGTAGCCCTGTCCTCACTACCACAGAGAACAAGCTCTGTGGGTTTGGGGCTTTTCTGTGTGTGTAGGGGTCCTACTCTTGGTTTGCCTTTGCTGTCTGTTCCTCACTTCTCACCAGGATGTTCTGTAGATCCCTGCACTCATCAGGGACTACAGAGGCTCAGCAGGATGGGATTGATGCCCTGAGCTGCTACTGTAGTTTTTCTGTGCTTCAAACTTTTGTTTTGGGTATTTTTTTTACTCTTTGTAGCAAAAAGCTAATCTTGGCCTCACTGTATTTTGCTTTCACTGCTGTAATTTTTTTTTCCCCCCACTGACAAATACATTTTGCATGTGTTTAAGAATTTTTCTTCTGTGTTTAAGTGACAAAATATTCCAAAACTTTAATTTTTGTTCTTCTGGAATGGATCTGTTGCTCTGACATCATCAAACCAGCAATTTTCAGGCTCGTGCTTTTGCAGGTGAAGTAAAAGGGAATTTGTAGCTGTTGGAAATTTCTCTGCTTTGAGGCATGTCAGTATTGCAACTAATAGTGGTAGTTCTTAGTATTAATCTAGAAGCAAAATCATTCAATTTTTTATTTTCCACAGCTTTTTGCCTCCCACTGAGTATTTAAATGATTTAAAATGTCTGTCGGGTTCAATTGTACTGTCTTAATAAGTATTTTGATGTTTGTAAGCAATATGAGCATTTATTCTTGGTTAGCATGGCTTTCCATTTCACACACACCAAAAGGGACAAGGTTTTTGGTTTGTTTTTTTTTTTAAACTGGATGTTGTAAACTGTGCCAGGATTGATTCTTGCATTCACTTAGTTTATACATAGAATATATTAGGTTAGCTGGAATTGTTAATTTTCCCTTGGGGAGAAGCAAATGCTCAAGGCACTGATTGATAAATCAATAAATCTTTAGTGAGTTTGGTAAATAAGCTGTCAAGGGTGTATGTCATTTTTCCTCTAGAGAACAAATTTTAGTCAGAATGAATGTGTTTGTTTCCTCGCATTGTTTTCCCCTTCAAAATAGTAAGACACAAAGCTGCATTTAAATAAGTCCATAAAATCGCAAGGATTTATTAAACAGCAGCAAAGATCAAGCTTTTCCTTGATATCTTAACAAAGAACTGGGTTGTTTGTGTATTTGCATTTCAACCCCTAACCTCTCCCGAGGACAAATAGATGTCTGACTATTCAGCCCAGAGGCAGGGAGCTGGAAATCTGTATTAATCCTCTGAATGCTGACTAGTTTTCCTCAGCATTCCCAGCGTGTGTGAAGAATGTGTTTGTAGCCAGAAGGCAAACTGGCATCCAAAGCAAAGCAAGAATTTTGAAAAATAGTTGTTTTATGTATAAATTTATTTTGCCCTTAGTCTTTTATTATTGCATATTTGTTTCATTATTTTATGTTCTGCTTTCTTTAAAATAACCCAACTTGAGCTTTTTGCTCTGGTGAGCCAAGTGCTGGTCACTGGAAATGTGAACTTGGGGTGTTTTCAATTTCTTCTGGACTGTGGGAAATGCAGGAAGGAATTGGGTAAAAGAGGTAGCAATTAGGAGTTTTGCAAATTACAGCTTAGCCTGTAATGCCAGTGCTCCTTAATGAACTGTAGGATGGGTTAATGAGCTCAGTGGATACTCCAGTGTGTTCTGTGACGTGGAACTTTCGGCATATGATGTCTACCCTGTAATGCTGTTGAGTCCATGGAATTTTGTCACCTCTTTTTGCTATTAAATTTATTGTTAAAATTTTTTTGCAGACAATTGCAGATTGTCTTCTCAACCATGTTAATGGCATATGATGTAAAACCTTAATCTTTAAGTTTCTTTGTTTTTTTTTCCAAATAGCTTATTTCAAGCCTTAGGGTGTTGATGTGTTTTCCTGTACTTTGCACACTAAAGGAGCACTGCCCACTCTTCTTTCATCCTTTGTGTCTGTCAGTGAGAAGAGACAACTCGGTAACTGGAGTCAAAGCCAGTATTAGGATGAAATTTCAAATTAGAGCTTGGAAGTAATAATAATAATAATCATAATCTGTGTAAATATGATTTGCATCATTATAAAAAGTAATATAATAGAGGCTGTTGCTGTCATTACAAGTTGCCATTTATTTCATAGAATCATAGGATGGGTTGGGTTGGAAGAGCCCTGCCAAGCCAACCCCCTGCAGTGACAGGGACATCCTGCACTAGCTGAGGTTGCTCAGAGCCTCAGAAAACCTGACCTTGGATGTCTCCAGGCATTGATGGGGCCTCCACCACCTCTCTGGGCAACCTGGGCCAGTGTCTCACCCTCATAGGGCAGAACTTCTTCCAATGGTGGAGAACAATAACCAATGTGTTGTAGTTGTTGATCTCTGATCTTGTGCTCCTTGGAATTTGCAGACTTGGTCCAAGTTGTGTGTGCGAGGGCTTAGCTTCAACAATGTGAAATTTCACTTCAGAGAGAGTAAGGAGTCACAAGTATGATGTTGTCTTGGTTGCTTTTTGTATTCTTAGAGCTTATTTGGGAGCAGTTGAGTATTGCAGGTTTGGACATCACTGGCTCAGATCTTACCAAGTGCAGAAGAAAGAATTTAGGATTGGTTCATAAAGAAAATGCTTTAATTTCTTTAATTACTTATTTAAACAGAATCCTTGAAGCACATTATGGACAACTGTGTGAATACTATGGGTTTTATTCTTTATTTTCAAATCAGCTGGAGTGTTTTTATTAATTGCCTGAGTGATTTTATAGAAGAGGAGAGAGGGAGAGGTGTTAGAAGAGAAGGAAGAACTGAACTAAGGCTATCTAGAGATATAGCTTGCTTTTGGAAAAATTTTGAGAACCCCTGGTGGCTTATAAATATCATGCACATTGGAAAGTTAGATTTATCTCAGAAGACTCAGAATTTAATTCAGTAAATATCAGAAATAATTACTGAAACAGTGTAATTAGTAGGAGCACAGCATTATATGCCAAGAAATATGAAATTGTTAAATACTGTGCTGGAAGAGGGAAGGATAGACAGTAATCATCAGTCTAGGCAACCACTGGATGGCATCTTTGTTCCACAAAGTAACTTCCAAAAACTCACTCATCTGGGCTTAAAAGTTGACTTTTGTAGGAACTTGTCTGGGGAAGACACCAGCCCCTCCATGTGTATGATCTCTTCATGATGATGACGTTCCTCAGACAGGATGTGCTGAGAGTTTTTCCCATTAGACTGAAAAAAATGTAGTCCCAACTATCATAGAATCATAGAATAGTTTGTGTTGGAAGGGACCTTAAAGATCATCGAGTTCCACCCCCCCTGCCATAGATGCACCTCCCATGAGATGTAGTTGCTCAGTGCATTGTCAAGCCTGGCTTTAAGCACCTCCAGAGAGGGGGCATTCCCAACCTCGCTGGGCAACCTGTTCCAGTGTTTCTCTACCCTCACCATAAAGAACTTGCTGTCTGGCACCTTGAATGGAATGGAAAACTTGTTTCAGTACCAATATTCTCAGTCTCTCTCCAGAGAGGGGGCATCCACAACCTCTCTGAGCAACCTGTTCCAGTGCTTCACCACCCTCACTATAAAGAATTTCTTTCTTATGTTGAGTCTAAGATACCTGTGTCACACCTTCTGTTACAAACATTGTCCTTCTGAAATTTTCCTACTCCCATCAGAGTTATTTCTGAATCTAGAGGATCTTCTATGGAAATGTAGACCCTGTGCCTCGTGTTGAGCCAGCCCCTGGGCATGGGGCGTGATGGGGAAGCAGATAATACACAAAACCAATACATCCCATGCAGGGTTACTTCTATTTGTTGTGATTTTTTTTCCATTCTAGAGATGATGATGACATCAATGATGTTGCCTCCATGGCTGGCGTTAACCTTAGTGAAGAAAGTGCCCGAATTATGGCCACCAACTCGGACCTGGTTGGGACCCAGATCCAGTCCTGCAAAGACGAGCCCTTCCTTGCTGCTGTCCCCCTGCACAAACGCATACTTGAAACGGGTGAGAGACGTGTCCTTTCCTCTGGAGTGGCACCACTCTGAGTAACAGTCTGCTTAGCACTTAGGATTTTTTATTTTTTTAAGAACAATGTTATTATATAACCTTGTTTGATTGAAACTCTCAAGGTTTTGGTGATAAAGGTAACTCGGTTATGTTGAGTTAGGAAAGAATAGCATGCCAGTACTTTTATATACTTCCTGCTTTCCCCATGTTTTTTTAATGTCCAAGGATCTCAAAGCTCTTTGCAAACATTAATTATTTCTCACAGTCCTCCTTCATGTTTTACACATGAGAAGATTGAATTAGAGGTACAGTAAGTAGCACAGGTCACAGAGGACACCTGTGAATAGCATTTAACAGAACCTTGAAGTTCTCTCTCAAGATTTCCTTTCTTGAGAAACCAGTTACTCAGTTCTTAACTCCTCCATCTGTTTCAGTTTGTAGAGATGTTCTTACAAGGCTTTTTCCAAAAGTCGTAGTTATTTATTCTGCCATTTGAAAATAAAGTTTAAAAACTTCAGTAGAAAAAAAAAAGCAACTTTTCCAAATGAATTATATTTTTAGTAGAGGTGTTCAGAATGTATTTTGTATGAGACAATTCATTAATGTATGTTCTAATACCTGAATATCATTTGGAAGCATAACTTTGGTAATATTTCCAAAGCCATCAGTGTCTCCTGATAGGAAGTTCAGATTGTTTAGGGCATAAATTGTGTATGTTTCCCAAGTTTCTTTCAATGTTATAAGTTAAACTTGTTAATTCTGCAAATCAGTAGAGTTGGATTTTTAAGTCGTGTGGTTATTTCCCAAACGTTGTTGGTGTTTGTGTTCACTGAATTAATGGGAACCTTTTTATATTGCAGTTGCAGGCCAAGTCCTTCATTGACTCGTTGTCAGGCTTCACTCTTGTGTTTGAATTGATGCCCTTTTAGGTTTCTTACACTGGGAGCTGTGTTAGTGTGCACACTGGGGTGGTGTGAGGGTCATGTTGTGACATGGTCTGGTGTGATGGCTCTCCACCTCCTGAGCCAGGAAGCCAGCAAGGTTCTTAAGGTGTTCCTTAGAGAATAGTAATAAACTATTACTGGTGTAATAGTTTATACAGGTGAAGGAAACAAACCTGCCAAGGGGAAAGGGAAATGGGTGATGAATTTGCTGTTTAAGCCCTAATTGAAGCACCCGGGTGCTACAGTTGCAAGTGCAGGATTTAGAGGGATCTGTGCATACTTGGTGGACCCACAGAACCCATCACACCATTCATTGCTGCCTCCTGGGCTCTGCTGCTCGAAGGGATGAATCCCCGTGGCTGTTTTTGAAGCTTTATTTGCTTTGATAATTGAAATGAAACTTTGCAAAGCTTTGGAAAGCAGCTGCAGGGATGTTTTTCTCCAAAGCGGCGAATGCAGAGAAGCGGCTGCTTCTGGTGATCTCCTGCAGCCACTTTTAGAGCTTTATTTTGGCTCCACATGAAGCCTTTTACAGTTTTGAAAGTGGCTGTGGGCTTGACTGGTGGCTACTATCTGTGGATCTGTGGCACTTGAGGAGAGGAATTCTTTCGGCCCATTTTGAAGTTTTAGAGGCTTGGTTTTCACTGTGTGTGGCCAGATCTGTTGTTTGCCCAGGACCACACACAAATTTAGTAATTTGTGCTACTGGGCACTTAAAATAACAGCATTGGAGGCTCAGTCCTGCCACATGTTGTGTGCCCAGCACGCTGGGGCTGCTGGAGGAGTCATGATCTTTAAGAGCACCCCAGGGAGAAGAACAGAGGGTGTGAGTCCTCCTCCTCCTGCTTTTTTTAAGCCTCTTGACCCATGATATAAATGACACTGTTTCTCCTTCCTTTTACCTGAGAGTGACTTAAACTGCTTTTAACTTTCATTTTTCACCTGTTTATATTTAATGCTCACTTTAAGTTCAGGGAAGGGTTTTACTGGTTTAGAAGAGCTTTGTGATGTGTACAGTCTTAGGAGCTGCTCTTCTCCTTCCTCAACAGCCCAGCCTTTCAAGTTTGCTGTAACATGAATCCCTTCTTTTCCAAGGAAGAGCTCTGTGGAGCAACTTGCTCCTGTTCCCCAAAGGCTGTTTGGGAGCCTGTGCTTCCATTCAGCAGAGAAGGAACACAAACTGCTAAAGTGAGAGCAGATGCTCCACTGGCAGCAGCCACCAGCCAAATGCCTCAAAGTTATGATGGAAAAGGTTTCTTAGTACATCATACTCTCTTATCTCTGCTGTAATTTGGCAGGGATATCATCCAAAGTCTGTTTTGAATAACTAATATTATTATTGATCCTTTTAAATGGTGGCAGAAGTAACCAAAAGGTAATTAATGCAAAGATATTCATTCACATCCTACTTCCTTACACCATTGGCATCCTTAGCTCCAACTCTTGCCCTGGCTTCTGGAGGAAGGCTGGGCTGAGGCTGCTTCAAACTCTACTTTGGTCAGGAGTGGGTATTTCTCAGCAGATGATGTGTTTCTTCTGCTGTCCCATTCAGGATCACAACAAATCCAGCCCTGTGTGACAGCCCTATGCAAGGAAATGCCCTGAAAAACCTTTGTGACTCTCTTTGGGCAGCAGAGAGGTGGAGGCTGATGTTCTCCAGGGCTGTGATTGCTGGTGTGCACACAAATGCTCAACATTTTTGAAGTCTTTATTACTAAAGTGGGTTCTTCAAAGTGCAAGATATTCCAATTGGACCCTCAAAAATAAATAATGCTGGGAAATGCTAGTTTTTTTCATGTTATTTTATGGGATAGAAATGAATGAAAAACCTCTTAATTTGTAATTGTTTCATTTTCATTAATTCCTAAGCTGTGTCTGGGTGGGTAAGAAGGCTTGTTGGGCAGGTTCTAGAAGCCTGCCAAAGGAGCAACATCTTGATGAAGAAGGCAATATGGGCTGGCAGGTTGTTCTCAGTGTGACTGTTCTCTCTGGTTTGTAACCATCCTATGAAAACACAAACTCCTTGGCTCTGGAATGACTTTTTTACAGCATTGATCTGAGAATTAATTAGGCTGCACTCCTTTTTATCATGAGGGAAAGGTGACAGGACACAGCAAAGGATGGGACAAAAGGTGGCCCTTTACTGCATCTCCTGCCAACTAAATCCATGGGGAGAGGGAACAGATGTATCATGTCCTCTCCTGAGAACTCTAGGTGGTTTCTAGAACATCCTTTAGCACTTCTAAAAAACTTTGCTTTCTCTTTTGTGATCCAACAGGGCACGATGTCCTCATAGGCACAGAATCTGCAGCGACTTGCTCATTCCTCCAGCTTTTGTTTTAGTTCTGATGTCTTCTACAACCAGTTGATTCTTTTTTTTTTTACTTGTCTATCCATAAAATGTTGTAACTTGTGGAGAATCTCAACCATAAATTAACTGCCTTAGTGCAATAATAAGAAAGCATAAGCTGTGCATACTGTATTCTGTCTTGGATGTTTCTTTCTCTTCACTTTCAGTGTTCTTCACCCCATTTTTCTACTTTAGTTTTTATTGCTACAGAGCACTAGCTGAATGGAGTAATTATAAATGTGACATTCTAATAAATGTGGGGCTGGCTTGGCCATATTGAACAGATTTTAGCTGTCCATCTTGTATTTTCAAGTATTCTTCTACTTAAACATCTAGGATGCAGATACATTGGAGAAATTATATGCTTCCTTCACACGCATTTGTCATCAGTTTTGCATCTGCATTAGGAAATCAATTTGTCTGGAGCATGATTTTATGAAATAATGGAATTGTCTGCTATCCAGTATGGTTAAGAATTGTTTTGGAGAAAGCCTATTTCATTAGGTACCACCCACACCATGGTACCAACCTGCAGCATTTCCTACTATAAATTAGATCTAGATTCTCTTGTCCTGCTCTGTCTGCAGTGGCCACAGTAGTGCTGTAGATCAATTAGTACAAAGTTTGAAAATAGCCTGAAAAAATCCAAATTCTCTCAGTCCTGTAGGTAAAATGGTCTTCTATGAAGCAGCTTCAGAGGAGTGGAGCTGGGTAGAAGTAACCTCTGTCAGTGTCATGGGGTTGGGCTCAACGTGATTCACAGCTTTGCCTTTTTGCTATTTTATGTATTACATACTTTTTAATTCTGTGTGATGAAGTGTCATCATTCTGCTTTGACTCTTTCTCTGTCCAGCCTGATCTGAATTGCAGGTCTGCTCTCAATATGCACGTTGAGAACACAAGGAAATAGTTTTATCTGTGTTTTCTGTGTTGTGGAGAAAGCTGAGCCCACTGCGTGGCAGCCTGCTTGTGTGTGTTTGTATGTTTTAAATAAATAATTTGAATACTCTAGAGGATATTTCGTATTGTTAAACCATGGGGATATCCTTTGTGGGAGCAGGCTGGCAGATTTCAGAGCCTCTTTTTGCATCATTTGTTGCTGGTTTAATCTGGGGGTTGCTCTGTGTCATCCCCTTCTCTGCTCCCTGGCAGCTGGGCTCTGTCTGGGGGAGGTGATGCTGTCCCACTGGTGGTTGTTCTTTCATGTACAGAGCAGCTCTGACATAAAAGTACCTGTTTCTGAGGTTGGTTTTCTTTAGAGGATTTTTTTGTAGCTGCTTGGATTACAGTTGTTGTGGGTTCTTCTAAAATTCTGAGCTCTCTGGTTGTGAATATAAATTTTTGTTCTCTCTGTTGATGCCACTGAGTTGTTTTCATTGTGTTGACTTTTACCTTCTTATCCTTGAGTTGATTTGACTTCAAAACAAAATGTTCCTTTTTAACAGCAGTTTCTCCAACAGCACCTTCCTACCAGGATGAGCTCCTCAATCACCTGTGGACAGAACTTTTGTGTCTGGAGATAGTTGTATCATTCTTTGGTGTGAATTTTAGCTTTTTGAAGTCCTGCTTTGTCCTAACCAGGTGCTTGGCCCACTTGAGCTGTACCTGGAGTGGTGTTTTCCCTGACTCTGACTTTTTCTCAGGAAATAACTGTTTGGCTAAGTATTGCATAATCCACACAGTTGTGATAATTTAGTTTCTTATGTTGAAGTTTATTATACACACTCACTAGTCAATCTGCTTTTATACTCCATTGATTGCTAATGTTGCATATAAAGCAATTATGTACACTTTATTATTATTTCCTTTTCCAAAGAGGTGGGGATGTGTTCCCATCTTAGTATCAGCAGCAGTGTTGCCAAATAAACACAGGCAGTGAGTGTTCCAGCAGAATGTTAAACCCTACTGTTGTTCTCTCTTCAATAGGTCCATGATTAGACTTCCTGTTCTACTGGATGTCCCAACATGTGTTGGAAGGGTGACTTCAGTACCACCCGAGAGCTTGGAGTCTGCCTTTCCCTGAAAGGTAGGGCAGCTTCCCTTCACTGTCTTCTGTCTATTTCTAAGGTTTTCTTTTTATTAATCTTACTCCTTCTGCAACACCACGCTGGTAGTGGTGTCACCTCTGAGTGCCAGAGCTGATGTTTTTCCATCAGGCAGTGGTTTCTCAAAATAAATATTCAAACTGGATATTTATGAAGAAAATGGTCCTGTTTCTTCAAGCACCATTTTCAAAGGGTTTTTCTCCAACTGAACTGAGAGCATGACCATACTGTCTGCTCCCAGGAATATTTGGAGAATTCAAGTTTTGTTTTCACTATAATACCTTGCTTTTTCTGTTTTATGAATGTAGTGGAAGAGCCTTCTCTAAAAGGCATGGCTATTTCTGGAAGGCAGCTGTGGCCTTCAGGGCCTGCCAGAATCCATTGCCCAGCCTCAGAATCTGTTTGTATTTGGGAATTGAATGCCTTCAATTTCTTGGTCTCTGCAAAGGAGACTAAAAATTAAGGTCATCATTCTGTGGAGATGCTTTCTCTACTAGATTCTTTTATAAAGTCCATCTCATAAAGAGATTTCTAGTGATAAATATTGGATGTAAAATAAGAACAATAAAAAGAAAACCTTAGAGCACCATTCAATATTGCCATAAAGCTGACTTACCTTATCCCTGTAGGCAAACTCCATGCTCTAGAGGTGGTACTAACGTCCCCCAACTCTCAACACATGTTGGAACATCTTTGTGGAGGAGGAAGTCATTGATCTGTGAGCAGCATCTTCAGGGATCGTGTAAGGGGGAAAAAGTGAAAGGTAATATTTTCTAAAATATGTTGAAGTGATTGTTCATTATGTTTATTTGGCAATCCTGCTGCTCATACTAAGGTTGCAATGTTTTAATTTCTTGAAATTACTGGAAAAATCTTACAAACTTCACTTGAGTCTTCTCCCATGAGTTTGAATGGCATTTGTTACTCCTTCATGTTGCCACTCCCAGTGCAGTCACACTCCAGGTTCTGCTATAACTCAGTGCCCATTTGACACTTCTCTCTTCAGTTCTTAGAGGGTATTGCTGTGGTTTGACCATTTTTAGTGTCTGCTGTTAAATGAGTGACAGCTAAATGTTGCAAAGTGTTGAGCTGCTCCCAGGACATTTCACTGGTAACGAAAGGGGAATTGTTTTCAAGGCAGTAGCTGTGATGTAGGATGTCCCACCATCAGTTCTTGCTCAGTAGTGTGACAGTGATATCAAATACCATAAACTCTACAACTACTTAGACAAAACCAAATGGCTGTGTCAGTGGTGGTGGATGATCTGATGATGTATGGGTTTGGTATGAATGGATGTGGCATGATGTCATGATCTTGACATCTTTTCCTCTAATCCTGGGCATGCACAGATGAAGGTGCTGACACTTAAAAATTCAGATTATGGTCTTTGGTCTACTCTTCTGTGTTCTTTGTGTGTATCCTTTCCCACTGACATGTCCATCCTGGCTCCTCAAGGTGAGGCCTGATGTTGAGCTGGCCTCAGGCTTGTGCTGGACAAGCATTACTTGTTCAGACGTGCCACCAACAAGACTTTCATGGTGTCAGGGAGATGGTTTCTCCAGGAAAAAATGAAGTTGCCAAAATGCCTACATTGTTTACAGAAGTTTCTTCAAAAGAACAGAAACATTTAGGCAAATTCTTGTACTTGTGTTGGTTTTAATCCTTGTGTGGATGTGATTGAGAGTGTTGTGTTAGTGCCAGGGCTGTGTTACGAGGTGCTGGCATCTGCTCCTCCACTTGTTTGTCTTCTCTGTTCTCACACCATCTCTTCTCCATCTCTGTGTCCCCTGACCCACTGCCATATTCCTGTACTGCTCCAGTTTAACCCTGAGGTCCTGTAATGCCTTAGGATCTTCTGGGCTTGGGCCAAGAAGCACATTCTTGTAGCCTGCATGAAACCAGGTAGGGGAGAAATCCCCAGGAACAACCTTGTGTGTTNATCTCTTCTCCATCTCTGTGTCCCCTGACCCACTGCCATATTCCTGTACTGCTCCAGTTTAACCCTGAGGTCCTGTATTGCCTTAGGTTCTTCGGGCTTGGGCCAAGAAGCACATTCTTGTAGCCTGCATGAAACCAGGTAGGGGAGAAATCCCCAGGAACAACCTTGTGTGTTGCCTTTATGATTTGAGAAAACTAAGATGGAAAAGAATAAATAATCTAACTGCAATCATTTGGCTTGTTGAGACCTGCACCTACTTCATTTCATCTCCTCCTGTCTCCTACATTTTCTTCACACCATTTGGTTGCTGCAGCTTGGATTCCTGGAGTTATGGGAGAGTAGCATCTGGATATAGGTCTCAAATTCTTGTTCCTCCCTTTTAATAACTTCAGCATCCTCCCTTCTTTTAGGATACACACCTGAGTTGGCATGTAAGTGATCTAAGAGAATTATAAAATATCAAAACTATGAGTAACTTGTTTCCTTAGCACATTAAGATTTGGAATTCTTCTAGAAGAAAATGAGGTAAATACAGTTTAGTTAAAAAAAAAAATAGGGGAAGATAAATAGTAGTAGCTTTTGTTCTTTCAGAGTTTACCTTCTTTCTGTACTCTCTGAAGCTACAAGGCTTCCTGGCTGTCTGAACACTCATTATTTTCTTCTCCTTGATGCTGAAATGTTCAGGTTTCCACCACTTCTGGCAACAACTTCCATTTTCCAAGGCTCCACCTACCTGTGGATAGTGCAGTTTGGAGGCTGGGTTCTGTTAGAGGCAAAAACCACTGTGGATAATATAAAGACTCTTTAGGGATGATTAATAGCTACCTTTTAGCTGCTTAATTATCTAGCTCAGAGACAGAATTTTGGAAACTGGATTGTCTGGTTATATATATTTTTGGTCAGACCTCTTCTCAAATTAGTTCATTCTTTTTGCCAAAAAGTATGAATTATGTGTGGGTTCCCAGACTTACCCACCTGGTTGAGAATCCTTAGAGAAGTGAAGGTGCTTTTTTTTCTATTTTTTCATGACTTTCCTCAAAACCCGGGATTTTTTTGTCCTTCCCCTAATCTCACCAACTTGCATAAGAGCTTTCCATAGGCACAAGAAATAGAAACAGACATTTTTGGCCTGGGTTACAAAGGGATTTTACATGGAAAAAACTATTTCTTCCATTCTGTTGTGTTAATTATACAACTCCCTAGAATGAGGCTGTTTTTCTGGTTTTCCTCTTATAAGGATTAGAGATATCAGATGAAATTAGAAGGCTTTCCCAGCTGAAGGAATTAGTGTGGGATCATCTGTTATTTTGTAAATAGCTATGTGGTGATGAAAGGTCATTCTCTTTAACAGAGTGAGTTCATTCCATATGAAGGTGAATTGAAAGTATGGTGTTGAATTTTATCAGTTACTGGTGTACAAAATGTTTCCCATCCCAGATTGGGGCTGGTGTGGAGCTCTATGGAGTGTACCTGGGCTCTCTTGCCCTTCACAAAGGGCTGCTGGAGGGAATCCCCACCAAATCTCCAAGTGCTTGGTGCTGATTCCCTCTGATGTGACAGGAACACTCCCTGCCCATGGGGTCCAAACCTGCCCCAGGCTGCTGGAGGGTCTTCCTTTGGCTCAGCTCTTTGTGTGAAGTTACCAACTACAACCTTTGCTTTCTCCATCCTTTATCCTGTCTTCCAGCACTGCACAGGCTTAACTGTAGAGCAAGTCAACTTTTATTAATTGATTTGTGCTTTTAGTTAGTGAGGCTGAAAGTGAAGCTTTTATTTAGGGGATTGAAACCAGAAAATTACAGCTAAAGTTATCATTCTGTTTCTTTTTGCCTGGGGTCACTGGGTTATCTTACACCCCTAGGAATCTCAAATCCTAATCAGCAGAGCTACTGACTTCTTGTTACTCTGTTTAACAAGCTTTTTCTTTAGCTTGTCTTACTTAAAGTCTGTCTGAGGCTGTGGCAGCCCACCCAGCAACACCCCCAGGGCATTTTGTACCCAATTTTTCCCTTGGCTGTGTTCATCCCCTGCTCTCTGCCTTAATATTTGAGAATGGGTTTTCCCTTGGATAGATGATCTCTTGAGGTCCCTTCCAATCCCTGATATTCTGTGACTCTGTAACAATATGGCTGCTGTTCTTTGCAGGCTGAGGGCAGATACACCCCCTTCTTAAGCTCCATCTCATTAGGTTGGAACAAGCAAGAGCAGTAATTGCCATTAATGGCTCCTCAAGATGCCAGGAGCCCTCAGTGTGTTGGAGTTGCTTCCCCTTTGTGTTCAGGCAGCCTGGGAGGGAGTTCAATGCTGTTTAGAAATATGAATACAATCCTATTAGACAAAACACCTTGATTTTGTGACCTGCTTTCTGTAGAGACCACCCCTGGCATGTCTGTGGTGTTGTCTGACTGTTGATGGGGAGCTGCTCTGCCCTTTCTCTCAAGTTTTTTTTCATCTGTTAGTTCCTGTTCAGTGTGTCTTGGGCAGTGACCATGTAACTGATCCTCTTGTATCTAATTTACCTGAGGGGGTCCTACAGAAAGGCAGGGGAAGGACTTTTTACTAAGCTACTGATGGAAGGACCAGAAGCAATGGATGTAAATTGGAAGGGGGTAGATTCAGGCTTGACATAAGAAAGAAATTCTTTACAGTGAGGGTGGTGAAACACTGGAAGAGGTTGCCCAGAGAGGTTGCGAATGTCCCCTCTCTGGAGGTGTTGAACATGGCACCGGGCAGCCTGATCTACTGGGAGGTGTCCCTACCTATGGCAGGGGGGTTGGAACTCGATGATCTTTAAGGTCCCTTCCAACCCAAACTATTCTATGATTCTGCTGTATTTGGCTTGGCAGAGGTGAAGGTGTTTTAGATGCTTCAGTGCTGACACATTCAGCAGAACTATAAAATAAGCTGTTTGCTGTTGATGCAATTTATTGCAATTATTTTTATGCTGGGATGCAATTTATTACAGGGTTGCTTAGTTGGGAAGGCTGCAAGAAAATTCAAGGGGTGGTTTCCCCCAAACTTTTACTGGTGGGAAAGGTTGTGGAGGGACAGAGGGGTGTGAAGTACAAGAGGAAAGATCTTGGCCATTGTAGGTAGAACCCAAGGCACTACATCAGATGGGAGAGTGACATCACCCATCTGTCTTTGTACTGGTTATTTTAGAACTAGTGCTGTTTGATGAGGTTAAATAGTTTAAATAAATGATGGCCCACAGTTGAGGGGGATGGACATTGTCTCCATCTTGCAGCTCTCAAAGTCATCTCCAACAGCAGGAGCCTGAGGTGTCTGCCTCCACTTTCATCCACCTATGCATGGAATGGAAAGTGTAAGGAGTTGCTCCTAGTTTTAAGAAGACAGCAGTGAGAGCTTTGTGCAGTTCTGGTGGCCTTGTGATCAGGTCAAATAGAGGCTAATTAGACACTCTCCTATGTTCTTATTGTTGAAGGACAAGACAAAATCAAGCCCTAAATCCATGCTGTTTAACTGTCTAAAACCAGTTCTTCAAGGGTGTTTTTGTTTTTAAGTGTAAACATGAAGAGATTTTTGTACAGGCCTTCAATAATTTATCACATCAATAATCGGAGTCAGACCTAATGTTTTACAAATAATTTTTTTTTAATCTTTGATCTCCATCCTGTCAGTCCTCTTAAAGTATAAATTATTAAAGCAACTTTTTGATTCTTCGAAAGCCTGTCTGCAAAGAGAGTATTTTTCTTCTCCTCCTCAAATAGGGCAATATTCTTCTTGCACTTTATTTGGGGGTTTTCAATCAATAAAATTAAAATTTTAAAGGGCAGGAAAGCAGTACCTTTGTGATAGCTAAGCAGACAATAGATTTTTTTTCACTTCTTGGGACCTGAAAGTTTTCAGTGACAAGATTTAGGTGCTTTTATGTTTGTAAAAAAACATTCTTATGCTCTTGGCACCTGTGTCAATATCAGAATAATTTTGTTCAGTGTCTTTTTCCCAAGGTAACTCAGAAGTTCTGACTTTCTGGAAACATCTGCAATATCTGAAATTTGTAAATAGAATATAGTTCATGTGTAACAAAAATGTTCTAACAGGTGTTCTTTGCATGCCCTGTGTACAGTAGACCTTTATTAAATGATGGTTTAACTGTAATTTGCTATTAATTATTACAATTATATTAAGAATTAATCTGCAGGCAGACTTTGTGTTGTTCTGTAAGTGCTGAACAAATTAGGAACTTGCTGACTTTGGGGATATTAATATCTGATCCCTAATATTTTTTTATATAGGGCAGTGTGACTCAACTGACTGCTCTGGTAGCCTCTAAGGATGTGTTGAATCTGATTCTTGCCACAAAGCATCACAGTGTTTGTGCAATCACTCCTTGATTCTTGATGGTCTTGCACAACTCTACTACAGTCAAGATCTGGCAAGGGCACTTGAATGAAGGATGTAACCTTAGTTACATCTTTTAAAAAATATAAAAACTCAAATTCAAGTGGAGAGAGACTGGTTAAAGTTATAGCTTGGAGCACTGCTTTGCTCCAGCTCTCTTTTTGTTGTTATCCTTGATGATTTGATGATGTTTTTATCATAGCTCTGGGTGAAGTTCAGAATTACATTGCTAAAGTAATTTTAAAGACCCGAAGCATATACTTGTTATCAAAAATGTCTAAATTTAACAAATACATTATTTAAAAGTGAGCAACTCTTCTCAAGTTCCACATTTTTTGATGTTTTAAGCTGGTGGCTTCTTACTGTCTCAAACTGTGGCCACAAACCCAGAGTTTAAGATGACCACGCTGTCCAACTTGAAGCACATTAAGATGATTACATACAAATCAGAAACAAGTTCAACTTCTTTTTACAAAAGGCAGATGGTGGCTGTCCATCATGAGAAGCTTTTGATTTAATCTTAATTTTCTCTTTGTTTTTTTAATCTGTGTTAATTTCTCTTTAGGTTTTGTATCTGGGTATGTCTGTAAGTGCAGTTAAGGCCAGAATCCAAAAATGTGAGGACCTGAACAAAAATACCTGTAGATGAAGCCACTTTCTAGTGACTTGGTCAGAAAAATGAAGAATATATTGAGGATATTTGTGACAAAGTGATGCTTCCACACGTGCTGAGTGCTGTGCATGACAAGTTGACTTTTCCAAACCTTTGTCTTTTTGCAAACTGTTTTCTTATTTTTTTGTGGGGGAAATTTCTATTGTAGTCTTCCTTCTTTGTCCTGTTCTCCAAAGGAGGTCAGCCCTAAGGGATTGAACAGTCTCTCTGCCTCCTTCTCTCTCCCTCCAGGTAACTTCTGCAATCCATTGACAAATCAGCAACTTGAAAGCACTTCCATATGAGCCTGGGAGGGGGACTATTAACTGTTTTTTCCTTTCCTTTGCTCTTCTCTGTGGCAGCTCTCTCAGGGTGGGTGACTGCTTGGTGGGACAAACAAGCCTGGAGACACAGACCAGGAGTCATCCTTGGTGGCTGGGGGAAATAAGGGTGTTGTGCAGTGATCAGGAACGGGGGAGGGAGTTTGAGCAGGAGGACAGGGATCNGTGTCCCTGCCTATGGCAGGAGGGTTGAAACTCGATGATCTTTAAGGTCCCTTCCAACCCAAACTATTCTATGATTCTATGACTGTTTAGCTTGGTTGACATTCAGTAGAGACATGGCTGCTCAGGGCATTTTCAGCTGAGTTCAAAGAACCTGGAAGGTGGGAGAATCTACATTTTTTTGTGTGCAAAGTGCTCCTGTACTAAATTGTCTTCATAACAAAGAAGTTTTTCCTTTGTCCAGTCAGAACCTCTGCTGTTTCAGTTTGTGAACTTACTTCTTGTTCTTCTTCCAGGCATCCTCAATAAAGAGTCTGGCTCCATCTTCTCCATAACCTCTCCCCTAAGCCTTATCTCCTCCAGGATAAGGAGCCCTCAGGTTCTTCTCACACAGCTCTCATGCTCCACTCCTGTAACCCTCTTGTGACTTTTCACTAGACTCAAGAGAATCTCAGGGAATGGTCCTTTGATTATGGATGAATTTCTGGGGTTGAACAGGCAGAACAGGACATGTAATGGGTGAAGCTACTTAGAACTAAAATTTTTCAAGTAAGAAAAACCTTTATTATGAAAAGAAATGAGATGATGATAGTTCTTTGTTATGAAAAGACTGTGTTCAGAGAGACTGAGTGCAGCTCAGCTCTAGTTACACTGCTGAAATCCAGTGGATGATTATTTTCACAATTATTCCTCCCTGCCCTTACCAAGAGTACTCGTCAGAATTTTCCATCTCAGACCTCTTTCCTGAGTACTAGTTAATTAAATTTCCCCTCTTACTCGCAATTTATCTTTCAGACTGGGGTTTTTTTGGTTGATAGCTTTGCTTACACATGTTTGCATAATCAAACAGTGCGTGCTCAAAGAGGCCCCCATCCTGCAAGTGTGACTTGCAGAAATAGCTCCCACCGACATGAATAGTCCCATGGACTTCAAGGGCTTCATTTGCATGAGTAAGAGTTGCAGCGTTGGGATCTTAATGCCTGTGTCTGCTTTCCATTACACGTTCAGCTCACAGCAACTCGGGCGCAGCTCCAGCTCTATTACAGGCGGCATCAAGAAATAGNTTACTCGCAATTTATCTTTCAGACTGGGGTTTTTTTTTGGTTGATAGCTTTGCTTACACGTTTGCATAATCAAACAGTGCGTGCTCAAAGAGGCCCCCATCCTGCAAGTGTGACTTGCAGAAATAGCTCCCACCGACATGAATAGTCCCATGGACTTCAAGGGCTTCATTTGCATGAGTAAGAGTTGCAGCGTTGGGATCTTAATGCCTGTGTCTGCTTTCCATTACACGTTCAGCTCACAGCAACTCGGGCGCAGCTCCAGCTCTATTACAGGCGGCATCAAGAAATAGTTAATTTTTTTAATTTTTTTTTCCTAGCAGTAAAGCAAAAATCAGTTTAAAAGCACATATGCATATTGCCAAAATCCTTGAGGTAACTTGTACAATATGGAGTCGGTGGTGGCTTAAGTTAGTTTATGAGATAACGACTTCAAAGAATCGTTTAAAAAAAATGAGGATCAGAAATATGTGGCACAGAAGAGTCAGCTCTGGGAAGTGTGGGGATGATGTACCCTAGTGATGTGATAAAATATACATTGAAATAGACACTGCAGATCAAAAAGGAAATAAAGAGGCAAGGATGGAGTACAAGGGAGGGCACAGACCTTGTCCCCCAACTCCCGGCTGAGGGAGCAGCACAATGGCCTGGGTCAGGGAGGTGCTACTGCAGGACATGGTCCTTCCCATGGGGTGGCCCTGAGGGGACCCCAAGGTCTTGCCATGGCTCCAGCTCTGCTCAGGTCACACCCTCCTCCAGTGATGGGGACATCCCAGAGAGGGACCTGTTCCCTGCCTCCTGACACTGCCCAGGTTTCTGAGCTCTTGCTCTGGGATTGGGGCAGGAGGAGCTGGGGATGCCTCACACAACTAATCCTCATCCTACAGCCTCCCAGGCTTCCATTTATTTGCTCAGAGATCTCTCCCTCAAATACTTTTGTAATTAACTGGTCAGGAAATACTTCCCAGAATACCTTCCAATGACTTTCCTGTGGTGTTTGACAGACCCCTTAATATTCATAAATGTTTTTAAAAGTTCATTCCGTGAAAAAAGGATTCCCTGTAAACAGGGTATTTACTCCTTTATGTAGAATATTTGTTTCTTATTATTGTTTTTGTAGCTTAGGTGTTTTTAATATAGATTGTTTGCTGTTTGTATAAGCACAAGATGAATTATGAGATGTTTGAATAGTGAAGAATGTCTTAGCAGTGTTTGGGAGACAACTGATGGTTTATAAGTAACTACTATTAACATGATTTTATTACTTTATTGTCTGAGATTCAATTAATAGGGATTTTTTTTTCCCCTGAAGGAGCTTTTACTATCAGTAGAGAGCCACAAGTGTTGAGGGAATGCATGGGGAGCTGCAGCTCCAGCCTCTTTTCACCCATCCATAGTCAACCTGCTCCTCAAAACCAAGGAATTGCTTTTGCTGTTGTAAAACAACACTGAAAACTCCACTCCTAAGTAGTAAAAAAAACCCAAAACTGATTTCTCTTTCAAACCTCTGTTTGAGATGATGTAACTGTATCACCAAAGCTTTGTAAATTCACTCCCATGGGTTTTCCTGCTCAGTAAAATGGAGTTTTGACTCTGTGCTCTTTAGAGGCTTAGGGATCGCTTTACTGTAGGGGATGAGCTAATTCTGTTTTGTTTTGTGGTTTGTCTTTTTTTTGTTTGTTTTTCTTTTTTACTTTAGCTAAAAAACTAGGAATTACTGACGTGCCAGCTGAGGTGGTTACTTTTATATCCCACGCGACACAGAACAGACTACGAACGGTCATAGAGAAAGTTACTGTGATAACCCAGCACCGCATGGAGTCCTACAAGGTGAGAGGGAGGGGAAGGGTTTTGTGTGTCACAAGGTGATCCTGTCCCTCTCAGCACCTGGTGGTGCAGGGGAAAGATTTTAATGTGTAGCACTTATAGTCTTTAAATCCATAGTGTTGATAAAACATTATTTTTCAGGATGACGAATGGTACGAACAAGCCACAGACGTCCGGTCACAGCTGAAGTTCTTTGAGCAGTTGGAACGTTTGGAAAAGCAAAGAAAAGATGAACAGGAGAGGGAAATCTTGCTCAAGGCTGCCAAGGTATCTATTTTAGACTTTTTTCTTTAAATTACATAGCAACTCCTTCAAAAAGTAATTTAATTTCTTGAGATCTTGAAGTGTCATAAACACACTTTGTTCTTGTAACAAAAAGATCCTGCTGTTGTGACCTCACATCTTTAGTTCACAAAGAAGTCCTGTTGTCTTCCCAATGGGATCTGCCCCACTGGGTGCTCAGGAGGCAGCCCTGAATTGCAGGAGTTCTGGGCAGTGCAGAAGTCAAGGGCTAACTTTTGCAGTACAACGTGGTGAAATAATTTTCCCAATTGTCTTTGTAATTTCCTCTGTGTCAGGGTCTCTGTGCCACTGGAAAGTCACAGCCCATGCTTCTTTTATTTAAACTCAAAGCAGTAAATTGTTATTGATTGAGATGAGTTTGAGTCTGTTTTGGTTTTTTTTTTTCACTTTACTGCTTGAGTTTTTGGGGCCTTTTTACTTCAGGATGTGATTGCAGAATTTGTAAGTGCCCAGGCAGGGTTGGTTCTGCTTCAGCAAGTATTTTAGGTAGGATGAGAGAGAAAATCAGACAGGGAGATGTAAAATACTTCTTTGAAACCTAACTTTTTCTATTTCTGACATAATGAAGAGAGTCAGTATCAGAGTTAAAATAATTGTGAAGCTGCAAGAGTATCTTAAAAGCAGAGCAGGAGGAGTATTTGGCTTGTAAAATGAGAGAATATGACAAAATATTTGAGAAAGACAAGCTTTCTACCACGAGCTTAGAAGAATAGTGACTGATGTTCACATTCCAGTGAGAGATTTTGAGGGAAGACAAATTTGACAGGAAAGGAAAAAAAAAATCATAAAGTATGCAACATATAATTTCTTTTTAATTAAAAATGTAAAAATTGAAACCAAGACAGTTTCAGGCAGCAGCACCATCCCTTGTACCTTGGGGACCCCTGCGTCGTGGTTCCCCATGTGTGCATGCCCACCTGGGATAGATGGCCCAGAGCCTTTCTCTTCCTAGTGGTTCCTTTTTAAAAGAGTGTTTAAAGGCACATTGTTCCCCAAAAGCAGGGATCCAGTGTCACAGTTTGAAACCCCGGGTGCTGTGATGGGTCCCTCATTGCTGGCTGTCCCAGGCTGGGGCTGGCTCTGCTGGCCAGGGAGGGCAGGAGGGGCTGAGGAAGGTCTTCAGACCACAGAAAGGTCAAAAGCCAGACTAAAATCACTCGAGGGATTTACCTTCATGTTTGACACAGTATCTGTTTTGTGGACCTTCTATAAAACCTACAAACAACAACAAAGCTCAGTCCTTTCTGTAGTTCCTTGTGGCTTCAGTAGCTCTTTCCAAACCCTGGAATGTTGTGTGTGTGTGTGAGAAATTGAATGAGGTCCTGGCTCTGAGCCAGTGGTGGAAGTATTTCTGGCACACCAAGAACATGAGTTTGCAGCTGATTTTTTTTGTTTGTTTGTTTGATTTTGTTTCTGAATTTTATTTCACTTGGAGTTATCCTCATTTTCAGAAAATCAATAAATAATACTTCCATGTTATAATCTATAATAAAGTGGATCATGTTGAAATTACTGTGTTAATTCATCTGCTCAAACTGGCTTACATGCATGTGTATTATCAAATTAAATTTGAAAGATAATTTCTAATGGATAAATCCTATTTTATTTTGTGTTCTGTGTTAGTACAATCATAGAATGGTTTGGGTTGGAAGGGACCTTAGGGATCATCTAGTTAGTAGCTCAAGTCCTTCAAATTTTAGGATCTTAACTACAGCTATGACACTAGTGAGTTAGGGGTTATGATTTGTGGTGTTTTTTATAGTGCTACAGGCAAAGAAGGGCTTTTTTTCTGGGGAGAAAGAGATTTCTGGAACTGGGTGGTGTGGATTTCCTTGTCCAGACAACCTCAATGGCTCCATTTCATCAAGCCCATTTCCCCCTTTCCCTCCCAGGAGATGAAGCTCTCACCAAGCAGGGAGTTATAACTTGCTTCTGATGAGAGGAGAGCAAAGAGAGGAATTATTGTGCTGAGATAATTTTCTGAATTTTTAGAAAACCTTTCTTTTGATTTTAATGATTTTAAAAGAAATCTGTTTTCAGACCTGTGCTCTCGCATTCCACCTCGCTGTGGTCGCAGCCCTCAATAGGGTTTCACCCTCAGCTATGCTGCTTTTAACTTTCACTTTTTATTAACAAAGCTAATGTGAAAGCAAAGTGTTTCATGTTGCCAATTTAATTTCTTTAATTAAAAGTGAAAGTTATAAGCTGGTACAGCCGTGGGTGAAGTTCTAATGTCATCAATGGGGAAAAATAGGTTTCAAATTGAAACTGTTGGCACAGCGGTGGCTCTTGATAGCAAAGCACCTGCAGTTGTGACTCTCAACTTTATTTAATGAAAAAAGATGAATTTTGAAGCATTAAAGACTC
>VZTY01027946.1:9200-21043 GCA_013400935.1 Turnix velox
AGGGCTGCACTATAGTCACTAACACCCCATTTCCACATCAGCCAAGTGACCCTCAGTAGCCAAGTGGGGCTCTAATGGCAGAGACAGACCCACTCAACCCTATAGGGTTGGGGTACCCGAGGGGTTTGGGGTACATGGAGTGGGGGGTGCAGGGGTATGTGGGTGCCAGGGGGCGTGGACAGGCTTGTGCCCACCTTTCCGTGGGAGCCTGATGCCACCTGGTGGCCACAGCCCGGGCCAGTGGTGGCCCTACAGGAGCTGGGGATGGATGCTGGGAGAAGAGGAAGATGCTCAGTCACATCTATAGCCCTGCCCATATAAGAAGAGGGGGTCACAGCTCCCCTTCTCTACAACCAGAACACACCTATAGGTCAGACCCTATAGCCAAGAGGGTCACAGCCCCCTCTCCTCTAGCCAGGAGGGTCCATAGAGGGGTCCCCTATAGCCAGGGCACAGCTATACCTCAGCCCCTATAGGTTTACAGAGGGAATCCCCTATAGAGAGGACATATTTATACCTCAGACCCTACACCTAGAGGGGTCACAGCTCCCTCCTCTACAGCCAGGGGGTCCATAGAGGGGATTCCCTATAGGTAGGACACCTCTACCCCTCAAACCCTATATCCAGGAAGGTCCATAGGGGGGATCCCCTATAGAGAGGACACGTCTTTCTCTCAAACCCTATATCCAGGGTGCCCCTAGAGGGGATCCCCGATATAGAGGACATATCTATACTTCAGACCCTATACCCAGAGGGGTCACAGCCCCCTCCTCTATAATCAGAAGGTCCATAGAGGGGATCCCCTGTAGAGAGAACACCTGTACCCCTCAAACCCTATATCCAGAGGGTTCATAGAGGGGATCCCTGTGGGGAGGGCACCTCTACCCCTCAAACCCTACGGCCAGGGGGTTATAGTGAGGACACATTTCCACCTCAAAACCTACAGCCAGAGGGTCCATAGAGGGGATCCCCTATAGAGAGGACATATTTATACCTCAGACCCTACACCTAGAGGGGTCACAGCTTCCTCCTCTACAGCCAGGGGGTCCATAGAGGGGATCCCCTATTGGGAGGACACCTCTACACCTCAAACCCTATATCCAGGGTGCCCCTAGAGGGGATCCCCTATAGAGAGGTCACCTCCACCCCTCAAACCCTACATCCAGAATGTCCATGGAGGATCCCCCTATAGAGTGAATACCCCTCTCCCGCAGCCTCTATACCCAGCCCCGGTGCCCGGTCCCGTTTCCCCCTTGTCCTCTCCTTGTCCTCCCCCTTCCTCCTTCCTCCTTCCCCGGGGGAGGGCGCTCAGAGGCCGCGGTCCCTTCGGCGCCGTCCGCCATGTTTCCCGTCCGCCCTCCCCGTCCGCCGCCTGCTTGAGCCTCTCGGCGGCCGCCCCGGCCCGGCTCGGCCCTGGCGGCCGCCCGCCCTCCTTCCTTCCTTCCTTCTTCCCTTCCCTCCCTCCTTCTTCTCCTTCCTCTCATCTCATCTCGGCCGCCGGTGAGTGGATCCGCCCGACCCATCGCTTCAGCCCGGCCGCCGCCACCTCCTCCGCGTTAGGCCGCAAAAGCCTCGGCCTCGATTTCCAGCGCAGCCGGGGAGCGGGGCGAGGGGCCCGGTGTGACAGCGAGCGGAGGGCAGCGGGGAGGGCGGGCCGCAGCCTCCCTCCTGGAGGGCGGAGGGAGAGGGGAGGTTCCCTGTTGGTTCTTGGGTTTCTTTGCATGATTTCAGAGGGATTTAAGGCCGGTAAAGAGGCAGCTGAATTCGCCCCAGTTTCAGTCTCCTGTCTCCAGGGACGCTCCGAATCCGAAGCTGAAAATCTTTGGTGGCTGCCATCCATTTGGTTCCCTCCGAAGGGATCCAGCTCCTCTGGCTGTGGAGGGGGTTTCGGTGGCTGCTGGTGCTGACAGAAGGGTCGGTTTGATCCAGAAATAATTCCCAATCCGGGAATGGGAACGGCAAGCTGAGCTTTACCAGGGGATCCCGGAGTGGAGGAGCCAAGGACAAGGAGGAATAAACCCCCCCAGCTGATCCACCTCCACCCACGGGAAGCGCTCCTGGGAAGGTAATTATTTCTTTTTCTTTGTTTCCTTGGGAAGGGAGGCTGGCTGGGAAGTGGTGGCTGCTTTGTTTGGCCCACGAAGGGGGATGAATGGATGGTTAGATGGCTGCTGAGGGCTCCTGTGGTCCCTTCAAACCCTTCTCCTCCAACCCATGTTGTTCCCTCACGTCTGGATTGTTGCTGGGAGGAGGGGGGGGTTGTTTCTGGGGCTTATTTCTAAAGCTTTGAAGGGGGTACAGCTTGCTTTGGGGTGGGAATGTGGCTGGAAGGGGCCAGTTCCCCCCCCCTAAATGTGTGATTCAGGAAGAAATTATTCAGCTGAATTTTCAAAATAGGTTTATAGAATAGTTTGGGTTGGAAGGGATCTTTAGATCATCTAGTTCCAACCCCCCTGCCATGGGCAGGTTTCATTCCATCTGCTTTTTTCCTCTCCCCCCAACCCCAAACCAACCAAACCCTGGGGAAGGTGTTGGAGAATCTCCCAGTTGGAAAGAAATATTATCCTTTTTTTTTTATTTTTTCCAGGCTGTGCCAACCTTTCCCCTTGATTTTTTTTGGGGGGAAATAGCAGGAGTAGGTTAGAACTGAGAGGCGGTGGGTTCTTTCTGCATCACGTACATCATCTTCCTGAAAGTCCTAAAGGAAAAAAATAAAAAAATGAAGGGGAAAGAAGGCTTGGAAGGAGGAGAAGCAAGTGCCAAATATGAGGGAGGCTGCTGCTAACTGGGATTCTTTGTCTGGCTCTTTGTAGGACTCATTTGTCTCTCTGCGATGGCCCCTCTTGTTACCGGCCGGCTCGGGGTTTAAATCTATCCCCCACTAACTTCCCTTGGGGATTTTTTGGGAGCCTGGTGCTGTGAGGAGGGGGTACACAGCAGGAAGGGGGGGCTGCTGTTGATGTTTCCTTCTCCTGGAGGTGGCTCCAGGCCACTCCACAAGCTTTTGAGTCCGACCAAAAGGGACCCCCCTCATTGCCTTGTTGTTGTGCATGTGCAGGGATCCTTTGTGCTCCTTTCTCATCACCTGCAGCCGACAATGAGAGGCTCATTTGACCCCCCCAACCCTCTTTTTGGTTCCTTTTTGTAGCTGGGCACCGTGGAGAGGAGATGGCTCAGGAGACCAACCAGACCCAGGTGCCTCTGCTCTGTACCACGGGCTGTGGCTTCTATGGCAGTCCCCGCACCAACGGCATGTGCTCCGTCTGCTATAAGGAGTTTCTGCAGAGGCAGCAGAGCAGCGACAGGATAACCCCCCCAGGTAGAGGGTTTTTATCCTTTTAGGGTTAAAAGGGATCTCCAAAAGCCAGCTAGTGCCACACCCTGCTGTAGATGAGCCCCTCAGCAAGCCCAGTCTCATGGGGAAGAACTTTTTCCACTTGTCTCATCTAACCCTAGAATTATAAGGTTGGAGGGGACCTTCAAAGACACCATGTAGTGCCACCCCCTGCAGTGACAGGGACATCCTGCACTAGATGAGGTTGTTCAGAGCCTCAGCAAGTCTGGCCTTGGATGTCTCCAGGCATTGATGAGGTCTCCACCACCTCTCTGGCCAACCTGGGCCAGTGTCTGCCCACCCTCATGGGGAAGAACTTCTTCCTCATGTCTCTCTACACAGGATCTCTCTACAAGGTCTCTTAGGCTGGAGATAAAAAAGTTCTTTTCAATAGGGTCCAGGATGGCAGGTCTAGGAGTGATGGATGAAAACTGCAAGAGGGGAGATTTAGGCTGTAGTGAAGAAAGAAGTTCTTGACTGTGAGGGTGGTGAGACAGTGGAAGAGGTTGCCCAGAGAGGCTGTGGATGCCCCTTCAATCCCTGAGGTGTTTAAGGCCAGGCTGGATGAGGCACTGAGCAACCTGGTGTGGTGGGAGGTATCCCTGCCCATGGCAGGGGGCTTGGAAGTAGATGATCTTCAAGTTCCCTTCCAACCCAAACTATTCTATGATCTAACTCTACAATCATAGTGTTGGAAGGGACCTTCTAGTCCAACCCCCTGTAGTGTTAAACTAGATGTAGACTGTCTTGGGCAGCTTGGATAGAGCATGGTACTAGTAGTTTTACCCTCCTGGAAAACTTTTTCCAATTTCATGTAGACCCAAATCCCTAAATCACAGACCTCTGTGCCTTTGAAGTCCTCTGTTCCCTGTAAGGGATCAGCTCTATGGGAAGCTTCACCCCAATCATCACCTTCCAGGAACCCCTGAAACTTTGCTCACAGTGACATTTTTACTGGTTACCTGCCCCTTGAGTTAACATTTCTGCCTGCTGGGAACCACCCCACATCCTTGCATTGAACTTTTTTAATCTTATGGGTGTTTAAAATGGAAAAACAATGAAATAAAAGGTTGCTGACATTTGGTGCTCTTGTTTTGCAGCACCCAGTGTTCCCAGCAGCACCCCCATGGGTTCAGACTCAATCACAGGGCAACGTGCAGAGGGAGACTCCACCTCTGAGGATGCACAAGCCAGGTAGGGGCATAGTTTTGGGGGGATGGGAGACCCACAACCAAGCTAAAAACCAGCCTTGGGACATCAGGAGCAGCCTCTCACCCTTGGTAGGGCCATGGGGATCTGTGTCAGACTCTTGTCATTGTACCCTTGGTTCATCAGAAGGCTGAGATGTTCCAGGTGGTGGTGACTGATGTGTAGAGAAAGGTATCTGGGGGTTGATAATGAAATCCTGTAGGAAACAAGGTGAGGACTTTGTTTTTCTGTCTAAAAATGCTGGGCTTCAGCTCTGTCCTCACCAAAAGCAACTGGGATCTGTGACAGCAACACTGGGGACCTTGGTGACATTTGAGAGGAAGGAGGACACTCCTTTGTTCAGCTCTGCCATAGTGTTAGAGTCCTCATTCGTAACTCTTCCATTGGACTCCCTTTGGATGGGGCTGTTTCCTTGGCTTTGTGATGAAATTGGGTGGAAAAGAAAACTGAGATCATCACAGATTTATGCTTTGATCCTAAATCTCAAGGGGAATTGTCTTGTTGTACTCCTGAGCTACATCTGGGTATAAGGAGGTTGAATTTGTGGGGCTGGACACCCAACTGTTCATCCAAAAAGTAATTATAAAAAAATTCCTAGTGTTTAATTTGTGGTTGCTTGGTTTGTCTGTCAGTGCTCAGACTCCTGTGACCCATCAGATGACGGCCATGAGCATATCCAGAGAAGAAAACAGCAGTGAAACAGAAGAATTCCCCAAGAAGGAAGAAGCCTCAGCAGCATCTTCCTCAGCAGGTAGATGGTTTGTTTGGCTTTTGCACAGATGGGGATGACAGTGACCTCACAAGTCACTATCCCACTGCTGGAGCAGGAACATCCAGATCAGGTCCAACAGGAAGGTGTCCAGGTGGGGTTTGAATGTCTCCAGAGAAGGAGACCCCACAGGAATCAATCCCAAAGAGAATCCCAGAAGGTCAGGGATTGAAAGGGACCTCAAAAGGTCATCTAGTCCCATCCTGGAGTGGAAAAACCCATATTAAGTCAAACAGG
This sequence comes from Turnix velox, assembly GCA_013400935.1. NCBI lineage: Eukaryota > Metazoa > Chordata > Aves > Charadriiformes > Turnicidae > Turnix > Turnix velox. The sequence continues at coordinate 14,750 of VZTY01027946.1, forward strand.
AGGGTGTCCAGGTGGGGTTTGAATGTCTCCAGAGAAGGAGGCCCCACACCCTCTCTGGGCAGCCTGGGACACTCTTCTCTCACCCTCACCCCCACAGAGTTTCTCCTCCTATTTCTGTGGAACCTCCTGTGTTCCAGCTGCACCCATTGCCCCATGTCCTGTCACTGGGTGTCACTGAGAAGAGCCTGGCTCCATCCTCCTCACACTCACCCTTTTCATATTCATAAATATGCCTACTCCCTGGAGGTGTTTAAGGCCAAGCTGGATCAGAGGGGACCTCAGACAAGCTTCTCAATACCCTTTTTAGGGGGCTACAGGACCTTTTAATAGGGTCCAGGATAGCAGGTCTAGGAGTGATGGATGCAAATTGGAAGAGGGGAGATGTAGGCTGTAGTGAAGAAAGAAGTTCTTGATTGTGAGGGTAGTGAGACACTGGAAGAGGTTGCCCAGAGAGGCTGTGGATGCCCCCTCAATCCCTGGAGGTGTTTAAGGCCAGGCTGGATGAGGCACTGAGCAACCTGGTGTGGTGGGAGGTGTCCCTGCCCATGGCAGGGGGCTTGGAACTTGATGATCTTGAAAGTCCCTTCCAACCCAAACCATTCTATGATTCAGGACTGAAGATACCCCTCAGTTTTTCTCAAGCTGAAGAGCCCCAGCTCCCTCAGCCTTTCTTCAGCAGCGAGATGTTTCTCCAACCCCTTCATCATCTCTGTGCTGGACTCTCTCCAGCAGTTCCCTGTCTTTCAGCTGAGGGCCCCACAACTCCAGATGCAGGAAGGCCAAGGAGAAAAGGGTTTGTCTGCTTCGCAGACAGGGAGGAGAGAAAATTCCAAGCCTGAGGGCAGGCTGATAGAGCTGGCTCTGTGGGCTGAGGAGCTGCCAGCCCTCCCCTCCCTGGCAAGAGGATCATCTCCCATGACGCCCATCCTGGCGCATGGCACAGAGCCCAGAGCGTCCCACGGCTGCTGCTGGGCTGGCTTTGGCTGCATTTCCCTGCCATCTCTGAGGGCAGGGAAGGAGAGGGAGCCAGTGCAGTCTTGGGAGAGAGGAGAGGTGTTTCTGCCAGGGCATGGAGCCACAGGATGAGGGGCAGTGGTTTGAAAGTAGGGCTGAGCAAGGTTAGATGAGTTATGAGGAAGTAGTTCTTCCCCATGAGGGTGGGGAGACACTGGAAGAGGTTGCCCAGAGAGGTGGTGGAGATCTCATCAAGCTTGGAGACACACAAGCCCCAGGCTTACTGAGGCTCTGAGCAACCTCATCTAGTGCAGGATGTCCCTGTTACTGCAGAGGGTGGCGCCAGATGGTCTTTGAAGGTCCCTTCCAACTCTGTTCCTGTGATGGGGATGATAAGCCAGGGCACTCATTTGCCACCCCAAGTTGGAGCTCCCTGTGAGGACACAGGTCCTTCCCTGCATGTTCCCCATACCTTTGAAGGTCCCTTCCAACCCTGTGATTCTATGATTGCAGCAGTGGCCAGGGGTGACCCTGGTGGCTGGGTCCTGTGTGATGGAGACAATACCCTTGCCTTAGAGAGATGTCACTTTGGTGACAGCACAATGGGGACCTCAAAGGGCTGTAGGAGCTTGGGGTGTCATTGCCCAACAGGTGATTCTCCCCTTGGTGAGTTCCAGGGTGAGCTGTTAAGCTGCAGCAGAGCTGTAACCTAGTGACACTTTGTTGGAGACACCCTCCTTCAGTTCCACTGACAGTTCTCTTGCCTTCAGAGCTATAAAAAAAAAAAAGAAAAACCAAAAAAAAACCAAACCAAGGAGCTGTTAGCTGCTAAAATTACAGGCTCTAGTCACTGCTCATGACTCTGCATTTTGGATTTGGTAATCCCTGGCCTGCAAGCTCTGGAGACAGGGAGGTGAGAGATTGGCAAAAGAAAGGTGTGGAGGAACCTGGCCCTTTGAGGGAAGCCTCACTATGACCTCCCAGTGTGTGAAGGGACTCCAGGAAAGCTGGGGAGAGGCTCTTTGCCAGGGCATGGAGGGACAGTTTGAAATTAGAGCAATGCAGGGTTAGATGAGATATTAGAAGGAAGTTCTTTCCCATGCACGTGGTGCGAGACTGGCCCAGGTTGGCCAGAGAGGTGGTGGAGGTCCCATCAAGCCTGGACACATCCAAGGCCAGTCTTGCTGAGGCTCTGAGCAACCTCATCTAGTGCAGCATGTCCCTGTCACTGCAGGGGGCGGCAGTGGATGACCTTTGAAGGTCCTTTCCAACCTTCTGTGATCTGCCCCACACAGCCCCAACCGCCACCACACAGATTAGGAAGTTCTTCCCCACAAGGGTGGGCAGACACTGGCCCAGGTTGCCCAGAGAGGTGGTGGAGACTCCATCCATCCTGGAGACACCCAAGGCCAGGCTTGCTGAGGCTCTGAGCAACCTCATCTAGTGCAGGATGTCCCTGTCACTGCAGAGGGTGAAGGTCTCCCAGCTCTGTGGGATGCTGGGATTTTTAGAAGGATATTCAGGGTCTGCCCCACAGAGACCCCTGCCAGTCTCCTCTGTCCTCACTCCTCTTCTGACCATCTCTTTAACCTGATTTCTCAGAGCTGCAGGTGTGTATCCCTGAGCAGTTGCAGCTCCTCCCTCCTGTTGACTTCCCCAGACCGCTTAGGTCCTGTAGGAAATCCCACTAAGCACTAGTGACCTTTAACAATATGGCTTGCAGGGCTCAGTTTTCCTTTCAGTAGATTAGAGGCAGTGATGGCTATCTGTGTAAAGCCATTCCCTGAGACCTACATTTGAGGAACAGTTACATAAGAGACAGCAAAAATAATTAGTAGTGCTTAGAAGGGGTTAATTTTTTTTTTCCCCCTCTTCTGAAGATCAAATCCCAGCTCAATGCTGAGTTACTGTACATCAGCTGATCTGTGGGGGCCACCCAGGCACATCCTAAACCTATGGTAGTTCTGCTCATTATTACCTTTTCTCAGCAGGAGAATTACTTTCCATATTCCTTAGCTAAACCCTAATATCTCCTTGGTGTTTCTCTGCCCAGAACTTTGGGAATTTGAAACAGAAAGAGAGAGAGAAATCAAGAGGTTGTGTGAGCTGTGGATTTCTGGAGAAACAGATCTCAAAAGCCTTGAGGGATGGCAGCCAGGGCAAGGTGCACACAGAGGTGTGTAGGACAGAGAGAGAGAGTTGTAGGACTTCAGGAATCTCCTGGAAAGACAAAATTAAAAAAAAACCCCAAAACCTAAAAAATTCCCAATGTTTTGCTTGGTTTTCCCCCAATGTTTTGCTTGGTTTATCAAGAACTGGAGCAAAAATTCTTCCCCTCTGTTTCAGGTACGCTGCTTGAAATATCCCAGAACACAGCTGAGGGCAAGGTGGCTTCTGAGAAACCCAAACAGAAGAAGAATCGCTGCTTCACTTGCAGGAAGAAGATAGGACTAACTGGTAAGTCCCTGGCTGCGGGGTGGAGCTCCTTTGGGGTCTCAGTAGCCTGATTTTTTAGCCTTATGGGAAGATTTCCTTGAGCTGTGATGCTGCCTGGCTTCAGAGGGACGGTGTGGGTGAGGGATTGGAAGTACTCCCACAAAAGTCTACTTAGAGAGTTGGAAAGGACCTTCAAAGACATCATCTAGTGGCATCCCCTGCAGTGACAGGGACATCCTGCACTAGATGAGGTTGCTCAGAGCCTCAGCGAGCCTGGCCTTGGATGTCTCCAGGCTTGATGGAGCCTCCACCACCTCTCTGGGCAACCTCTTCCAGTGTCTGCCCACCCTCATGGGGAAGAACTTCTCCATCATGTCTCACCTAACCCTGCCCTGCTCTAATTTCAAACTCCTGCCCCTCATCCTGAAGGGGCTAAATGCTGAATTTTGAAGCCTAAATAGTGATCCTAATAAGGTGAAGGTTTAGCTGCTCATCAGTCAGATGCTGCTGTGTGACACCAGGGGAGCTCAGAGAATCATAGAATGGTTTGGGTTGGAAGAGACCTTCAAGATCATCCAGTTCCAACCCCTCTGCCATGGGCAGGGACACCTCCCACTACACCAGGTTGCTCAGTGCCTCATCCAGCCTGGCCTTAAACACCTCCAGGGATTGAGGGGGCATCCACAGCCTCTCTGGGAAACCTCTGCCAGTGTCTCACCACCCACACAGCGAAGAACTTCTTCTAAACCTCCCCTCTTCTAATTTTCATCCATCACTCCTAGTCCTGCCATCCTGTACCCTCCCCCAGCCTTTCTGTAGCCCCTTCAGGTATTGAGAAGCTCCTCTGAGGTTCCCCCCTGAGCCTTCTCTTCTCCAGGCTAAACAACCCCAACTCCTTCAGCTCGGGCAGCTGTGGATTAGCAATCTGGTACTCTGCTGTCTGCAGCATGTCCCTTTGTCCCCAGGGAGTGCAGAGAGCAGCTGCTGCAGGAGCCTTTCTCAGCACTGTGACAGCTAGGGCTGCCCAGAGCACTCTGGAGCAGCCAAATTGGGGGAAATCAAAGATCTTCCCCCTACACCGAGATTCCATTTGGCTTGTTGGGAACACGCAGCTTCCTGTTTCCCTCCTGTGATCCTTTTTCAGCATTTCCTGGCCCTGCAGGAAGAGGGAGGGGGACAGCACAACTCTGCTCCCTTCCTGCCCAGCTGGACTGGGACAAACTGGGACTTTTATCTCTTTGCTTTTCCTCCCCTTCAGGCTTCGACTGCCGCTGTGGGAACCTCTTCTGTGCCATCCACCGCTACTCCGACATGCACTCTTGCCCCTACGACTACAAGGCAGAAGCTGCCGAGAAGATCCGGAAGGAAAACCCCATCGTCATCGCTGAGAAGATCCAGAAGTTGTGAAGTGGGAGAATAAGGGGGGAGGTCGGTGGAGCAGCTGGGAACTGCAGCCAGGTGGCCTGGTGCTCCTCCCCTTCCTCCCAGCCTTCCTCCTCATCCTCTCAGCCCTCCTCCCCCTCCTTCCCCACCCCCTTCCTTCCCAACCCCCCCCTCGTCGTGGTGCAAATGGGGATCCAAACAGCACACGTGTAACAGCACCTGGACTTGGGGGATTGTGGCACCTCTTTGGCAGACATGATGCCGTTCCTTTCCCTCCCTGCCTGCCTGTCTCTCACAGCCCAGCCCTTCTCCACCAGCTTCCTGAGGGAAATGGGACTGTCCTGTCCCTCACTCCAACACCAAGACCTTGGGACTTGTCTTCTGGAGTGGTTTTCATGGACAGCAGGGCTCTGCCGGGCACCTTTTCCCTTCAGCCAGCAGCTGGAGCCCATCAGCTGCTGCTGGACTTTTCTTCCCTCTGTCCGTCCTTCCTTCCTTCCTTCCTTCCCTCTGTAAAAGTGGGGGCTGAGGAATCCCTCTGCTCTCCCCAGAGGTGTTTGGTCTCAGATGCAGTAGTTTTAAGGCCCCCAAATAACCCTTCTTCTCCCTTTTTATTGGTGAAGCACCAGGATGGTTGAGCAGAGGAACCACCAGCACAGCTCCAGGAGATATTGACATGCCCCCAGGGTGCAGGTTAGGACTTTTAGGAAAGTACCACTTGCTTCTTCCTCCTGCCACGGATAAGGAGGGAGCCTGTGGATGTGGCTGGGCTGTGGGACACCTTGGCACCAGCATCCCCTGCTTCATCACCCCCTGAAGAACGTCTGGCCCCTTCCCTTCCCCATGTGGGGTTTGCTGGGACACAGCAGGTCCTCTCCACTCCCTGCCTCCTGCCTTACACGGTTCTTTCTCATCAGGGTCGTGCACAGAGCTCAGATCAACAAAGTTCCCCCCTTCCTGTCACTGGTTGGGGACCCTTTTACCCTTCTGGGCCTTGGTGACAGCTTTTCTCCCCAGTGGGTGGCTTGAGAAACCCACCCAACCATGCCCTGCTCTCCATCCTCCCCCTTTATCCTAGTGGGAGGAGAGGCAGGACCAGATCCTGGATGCTCCAAAATCCACATAGAGGGATCTGGAGCGCATGGAAAGAGCTGGAAGGCCCGTGGAAGGCATGAAGAAGGTCTTGGGGTGCCCATAAGAAAGGGAAGGACTTCCAGAAAAGCTCATGGAGAGCTCTGAGGAGCAGTGAGAGGCACTTGGGAGGGCTCTCTAAAAGACCTGAAGGTGTTAGGGTTGCTGGAAGACTTGGGGAGGGCTCTGGGATGGAATGAGAGGTTTGGAGTGCCCTAAAAAGCACACCCAGAATATTCTGGTGTGCTGGGAAAGGTAGTTACCAGGCTTGGTAGACCTCCAGGAAAACATTGAGGGCTTTGAGACTGTTGAAGGGGATAATAATATGGGCTCAGGAACATGGCACAAAGCAGGCAGAAGCTCTTGGGGTTGTGATGGAAGCCTCTTCTC
>VZTY01027951.1:318-23122 GCA_013400935.1 Turnix velox
AAAATAACCTGGGCTCCATTATATAAAGCCAGATATAGCGTTTTTCTCCACCTGCACTTTTTATATTCCTCCACAATGCTGAGGTTTCCTTGCAGCTGAATTCTGCTAGTTCCTTTAAGTATCTTCTGTAATTTCTCTTTTGAGTTCTAGCATTTAAAAAGTAACTGCAGCTTCATAATTTTATTTGTACTTACTTTTCACTTTGCTCTATAGAAACTGGTCATTTTTTTTAAGGTTCTTCTGACTTATTGCTAAAAAATCAAGATGGGGTCTGATTGTTATCACCATTCCACTGAGATTCTTTTTCTTTTGGTTGTTTTGTTGGTTTTTTTTTTGTAACAGTAAAAACCATTGTGGTACAAGCTGCTGCCTGAATTCACAAGGTAATACAAATCAAGTCATGGAATTTAGTCAAAAATGGGTTATGCCCCTTTTAAATGTTTTTGACTTGAATGCAAGCGAGTGACACTTTTTAAGACTTTGTCAGCTACCTGCAAAGAGATCACAGGGGTGTAAGCTTGTAAGGTGAATTTTCCAAATTTCTGTGCTTCAAGTGCATGTAATGCAATGGCAGGGGTAGCTTGTGCATGCTGTCCTTCAACAGGTAAGAGCTGCGTTGTTTGAGCTGCTGGGATATAGACCTCAGATTAGCAAATGTGCAAGAGAGCAAAATTCAACCTACTTCTACTCTGTGTTATGGCATAAACCGTATAGTTGATGAGAAGAGTGTAAAAACAGGGAAGCTTGAAAGCTTGTTGCAAGTAAGAGGTCATCTAATAGAATCATAGAATGGTTTGGGTTGGAATAGACTTTAAAGATCATGTAGTTCCAAACTCCCTGCCATGGGCAGGGGACATCTCCCACCAGATCAGGTTGCTCAATGCTTCATCCAGCCTGGCCTTAAACACCTTCAGGGAGGGGGCATCCATGACCTCTGTGGGCAACCACCCTCACACAGTGGGTGGAAATGGTTGCTGCACCATGGTGAAAGATCCACATCTGGCAAAGGTGGTTGGGGGCTTAATATCGTTAGGCTTGGAAGTTCCTTGTGAGATTTTTGTTTCACAGTAGCACAAAGAAAACATTTTCAACCTAAACCAGTGCAGCAATGCTGACATAGTCAAGAGGAGTGTTGAGCTCTGTTATTTGTCATAAATTTCAGTAAATTTCTGTTTCTGAGCAGGTTTTCTTCTTCTGGAAATATTATGAACACATGATACAATTTATAGCAAAGAGGAACATGATATTCTTTATATTACAGGAATGCAAGTTATTAATTTTTATTGTAATAGATGTCTTTGATTGCTTTTCTTTATGTTAATATCTAATGATTTGGATTCCCTGTGTCAGCAATACTTAGACTGAGTTCAGAGGTCATTTTTTTTGCCCTGGAAGTGGAATATAAGTGGAAAATCAAGGAGCAGTACATTGTCCATTAAAACCAACTTTACAGCTCATTAAGTTATGCATCATGTGAAGCAATGCTTTGATTCACTATGAACTGATGCTCAAGACTGAAATTCCTTCCAACAGTTTTGATGGGCTAATCTGTGTTAGCGAGATCTTGTTCTGGCTCAGGTGTCATCTGTCCTTCTCCAGCTGACATGAAACCAGTATGAATTCAGTTCCATGTGCTCTGGATATTGCAATAAAGATGCAGTTGTTTTGTCCATCCGGGTTTTTGCTGTATGACCTAGTAGCACAGAGTGTCAGTATTAATGATGGCCAAAATAATGATCTTGAGCCAAGTGATGCGGAGGCCACATTCTGACCATTGTCCTTGTTGCAAATGTAGATCAATCTTACTTTATTTTTTCAATAACTTTTTTTTACTAGAGCAATATGTAGGTTAAGTGAAGCAAGAGCATGATGTACAATGATGCCTTAAATACAAGTTTGTTCTCTTTCCTTTGTCACTTTAAATTTGTGTAGTATCTACACTTCCACTGAAACACAATAAATCACACAGATGTGACTATTACACAAAGAACAAGATTCTTTAGTATTACCATGTAATTAATATCACTGTGCTGATGCATGAAATTCTGGAGTGCTTAATGTCTGTGTTTCAACAAACTTTTATTCTAGAGGTAAACAATATCTGCCTACTAACCATCTTGTAAAAACTTAACCAGAGCTCCTGGTATCAATAAAGACCCTCTTTGTCATGTGATGTTATGAACTTTATAATGATGAGAACACATTTTTCTCTTGTTTCTTTGTTTGTGCCTTTTGAAATATTGTGACTTCCAGTACAAGGAAAACAGCCAAATTTTGTACAAAAGTTTGGACATACAACTCTACGTGAAGGAGAAGATTTAATCCTCCATTGCACTATACATGCAAAGCCTAAGCCAGATGTCTGCTGGATGAAGGATGATATTCAAGTGGTATCTGGAGACATCAACGTATGTTTTAAGTTTCTTGAGGTATTTCTTGGGAGAAAGATAATGTAGTTTTATTTGTGCTGCTGATGATCTCCAAGGTACATTCTATTGTCTTCCAGATTGAGAAATTGGGAGACAGCTATTATCTTTTAAAAAGAAATGTAGTTCTTGCTGATGCTGGGAAATATATCTGTGTTGCCAGCAATGAAATTGGAAAGGCACACTGTTCTGCTTTCGTGACAGTGAGAGGTAATTCAGCGTACCAGTTGCACCACTGTTGCCATGCTAAATGAGGACCTTGTTCCCATTTACTAATGCTCCTGTTTTCTTTCAGAGAGAAATGAAATCATAGAAATTTCCTCTTTAACTCAGGCTAAGTCAGAATGGGAAGATGGATACTTTTCAGAAGAAGTAAATGCCACCACAGCTGAGCTAGTACAAGCCCATGACACACATTGTGTGCAAGGTCAAAGAAGAGTGGTTAAACATCTCCCAGTAAGGTAGCTTGCAGCTTACACTGTTCTCCATCTGGTAATGCTCTGTAAGGACCTTGATTTTCAAAGAATACTTCAAAACTCTTCCTAATCCTATGAATTTTTGCATAATGTAATTGAAGTGTGTACTGTGTGATTGCCTTTTATATTCTTCATCAGGAGAGATGCAATAGAGTTATCCAAAGGAACTTGTAATACAGTGGGGAAAATCAAATTTGTGCAGTAAGAAGGTATTTACTTTAGTGAAATAATTTTTAAAACTTCTAAGTATCTAGATTTGAACCTGAGATTGAACAGCTAGAAGACATTATTCTTGCAGATCAAACTGATAGAACTACCTGAAGTTTAAATAACACACTAGCTAAACAAAGTTTTCTACTAGATAAGTAACGTATTTAGAAGAACAAGTAGCAGTCCTAATAGCACAGCAACAGTCATTTTTCATTAACTGATTAAACTTTACACTGTGCAATCTCAAGATTGAAAAAGATACTGAAAATCAATAGTCCCTGTGGCAACTTCTTGCACAAGGTTGAAGCTTTCTACCAGAATTCAGACTCTGAGAGCATATGGGGCTAGAACTGCCTGGCTTAGGAATAATATATTAAGAGATGAGATAGTTTTTATATCCTGTGACTGTTACTAATGAGATTTACTCTAATATTGGTTCACCATTTCACTGGAACCATCACATAAGATGATGTAGTGGAGGCTAAAGAAGAGCCTGTTCACATAAAAATAACTCTTACTGTCAGAGGTTTTCAACAGAAAATACCTTAATAATTCTGTTGATAATGTTTATTACACAACACTGAAATTGATAAGGTTGTTTTATGGTAAAAAAGTGGTTTCATGATGATACAGTGTAATACCTTAGGGTTTTTTTTCTGTAAGATAAATGGATGTGAATCAATGTAGTGGAAAAGAAGCTCCAGGAATCTCATTGCTTTAATCAAGTGAATGTTGTCTGAATGTGTCTGAATATTTTCTAAACTTTTTATACTTAGTGAATTTAATGGGAAAAAAAAAGGTGGGGAAAAAAAAAGAGCAATGTTCTTTTATCCTGAAATTTGTTTGTCTAGACATAGTGGAACATGTAAAAGGAAAGCAAAATAACTGCATGTGTTGATTCAGAAGGTGTTTTCTTTTTGCCATAAGCTGCATGAACTCTTTCCCCAGTGTTTGATGATCAAGCACCAAACCCATGTATTTTTTCTTTTTTTAAAAAATGCATTGCTGTGAGATGGCAGAAATTCCAAAGCAGAAAAAAAATCAAATGCAAGACTATGTTGATTTTATTTAGGGCACATAGAGAATTGGGTATGATTAAAATATGTAAATCATACAGAAATGTCAAGTTTCTCCTCCTTTTTGTCATCTTTTCTGTTCTTCACAACTAAAGTGCCCTTTGGCTGTTTATTATTGTCAGTTAGAAGAGTTTGAGGACATTTTCTGTTCTGTCTGAAATCACTATTTGATCTCTAATTTTGTGTTGTCTCAAGACCCCAGAGAGCAGTCTATGCCATCCACCACAGTGTTGCTTATGAAAAGGAACGCCACCATTAAAAATATTAAATGACATTTTCTATACAGGTTTAAAGAGAAATTCTGGCTTCAAGGAGTATATCTTGAACTTGAGAGGCCACAAGAGATTAGCTTCAATTTGGAACATGATCCTGTTCCTCCTTTGCCTGCTGCAGAGGATCAGAAGATTAACTGAACTGCACGAAGCTCTGGCACGCAGGTTGTTCATGTTGTTTGCTGTGTCCTTTAGTAGATACTGGACATGGATGAGATTATTTACCTTTGAATGCTGTTCAGTTTGTACCTAGGTTATAATTTGTATTTGGTTTCTTTATAAATAAATCAGTAATAAAATTGAAGTGTACTCAGCATTTATTGGAGAGTGATTTATATTTTCTTGCAGTTTCTTATTTGTTGGACAAATCTAACAGAAGGCAATGATGGTAAAAAAAGGCACTAGCCTTTAAAATCACAGGTCACCTTGGTGATTCATCAGTACCCGTTGCTTTATTTTTGTCTCTCCATCTCTTGACACCAGAGTCTGTATATCTTTTCCACTTTATTGCAAAGATCCAAGCAGCTAAAGAGGAAGATTTCTGTAGTGTCCATTTGAAGCATGGAAAAACATTCAGAAAATGTCTGATTTTAGGTGTCTGTTTGGTGCAATAACAAAAAAGATCTAATTGGACTTCAGAATAACTGTTCTTCAGCTTGATTCTTCTGATTCAGATTTTCTAAGCTCTATTGATTCTTGTGCTAATCATGCATGCTTCAGAGGACTGGATTGTGTGCCTGGGCCTATACCAAAGGTACATGTATATTCTACAGCTGTCTGTTGTGCAAAAATTTGTCATTCTTTATATAAGCACTGGTTAGACTACACTGGTTTTTTTTTTATGCCCCAGCAACATGCTCTCTCTTCTTACTGAGAGCAGATGGGGGTTACAGCAGCTTCTTTTGTGCTTCATCCATGTAGTTGTCACCTCTGCAAAGCTGGACAACATTTTTAAGAGATGTTTAAATTACAATGTCCAAAATATTAAACACTCAACTCCAATAAGATGCAAACTGGCCAGTAGAAACTTAAATTTATCTTCAACATAAAGTACGAGCANCAGCAGCTTCTTTTGTGCTTCATCCATGTAGTTGTCACCTCTGCAAAGCTGGACAACATTTTTAAGAGATGTTTAAATTACAATGTCCAAAATATTAAACACTCAACTCCAATAAGATGCAAACTGGCCAGTAGAAACTTAAATTTATCTTCAACATAAAGTACGAGCATACAGAGGAAATGAGCTGAAAAAAAATATCATGTACATGTCTTCACCTGATGACATAAATCACTCACTTGACATTAGGGAAAAGTCAGTGGCCTCCTGCCCACAGAGGAGTCACAAGGCTGTGTATATTTGCACATAAATAGAGTAGCTGAGGACCCAGTTTCTTACTCTACTTACTTACCCTCTCACAAACAGCTTTCCCAAAATGGAATGGAGAGAAATATCTGACATGGTGTAGATCTCATGCAATTACCCTTCTGATGACTGAAGTCTTCCTTTGTATACATTGTTTAAAGATTTCATGGAATCTTATTAACTGCATTCACATTCAGACAACTCACAAAATACATCAGATATGCCCCTTCCAAAAGACTTAAAAAACTCTTAAAACTATATTCTTTAATCAGTTGTATTCCTAACTATGAAGGTAAATAATTTATAAGGTTCTCTATTTCAAAACCTTTCCTGTAAAAATGAGTGTGTAGAATTCAGTTCTAGCTGATCTTGACTCCTCAACAAATTTAAGGCATTAAATTCTTCCCTCCATTTTCTCTTGATTTCCAGCCTGTGTTTTAATATTTGAAGTAAGTTTTCTTCTTCCCTTGATACACAAAACATTACTTCAAGAAAGTCTTGAAGTAATGCTTTTCTAAATAACACATGGCACAAAATAGAATTCTGTGTTTCTGTTCTTATCTGTGGTTTTCTCACAACATAGTAGAAAGCAGTTTTATAAACAAAAACATAAGCAACCTTCTTTTTGCCAAGGAGGAGCACATCTCTCTCTTCAGTTATTCCAGGGAATGGATCTGTCACGAAACATAGTAAGTGTGCTTGTTTCTTTTTACTGTATGAATCATAGATTACCCTTGATTTCATTGAAATTTTTGCTAGTCATGGTTTACATACCTATCGAATTCTAAGGGTTGTCTCAATGTTAGTTAAAATTTGTCCCTAGTATTATTGCATTAGTTATTGGTTTGTGGATGTAAATAGAAGAATTAGTTGATACATTCTTTACTCGGGTTTTACTAGGTTGTATTACCAGGGGCTCTGCTTTCTAAGGTGAGGTGGTAAGTAATGTTTTTATTCCTTTCTTATGTAAATATGCAGAGTGGTATAGAAAGAGATAATATGCAAGGCAGATTGGGAAAGGTGATGCCTGTAAATCTCCTCCTTAGATATTTCCCAGAAGATGACATGAGAACAGCTATGAACAATGAACCCTTTCAACCACTCAATACCCACTGAAACGTAGCTTGTTAAGATACAAAATAGATGAAGTAGTTTTGAAAATTGCTTAGCATCCTAGATATGTTTTCTGCTGTGCTAGCAACTGAGTAACTTTAAAACGTTTTTCTGCAAGCAAGTTCTGTTTTTTACTCAAAACAGCTGTCTATATCTTGCACAGTCAGTTACAGTAGTTGCCTAAGGGATGTTAACATCTAAAAATATTGGAGTATTTTGTAAGCTGCCTGCACCATGCAAGCATGGATATTCTCATGACTCTAATGAATTTTATGGCCTTTACTTGAAGTTCTAAAGATCTTACTGCAAAGGAGCATGTGAAAAGTCTGGAGTTTTTTGGAAGCCAGCTGCACCATGCAAGCATGGATATTCCCGTGATACAAATGCATTTTATGGCCTTTATTTAAGGTTCTATATGTCTTTCTTCAAGGTACTTCCAGGGGAATAGGTGAAGGTGGTAGAAGTCTGGGTTTCAAACCAGTATTTAAGAGAATAATTGAGATAGTTAAGAAGAACTTTTAGCTATTTCTAAGTATAAAGAAATAAGGAAGGATGAAACATGATATTTTTTCCCAAGTTCACTCTTCTAAAATCTGGAAATTCAGCAAGGATACAATGTCTGCATATATTTAGGGTGGTGTGTTTTAATTTCATAAGGATTTAGGACATCATCTTATCAGTAAGAACTTTTTCTTAAAATGACCAAATTGTTTATTTCATAACTCCCTTATTTGTGAATGTTTAGTTGGGTCAAATTAAAATAGTTTATTAAAGGATCAGCAATAGACATTGAAAAGGAAAGATCAGGACAAAGAAGGAAAGATCAGGACAAAGAAAGAAAGCAGTGAGAGGAAATTGACATAGAAAAGTAAACAGGAGAGATACTTATCCCTTTAATGCAATTTTCAAATTGGCATGTATTAAGAGACCAGGAGAGAAACTGGGGTTTATACTGTATTGGCCGTGCAGTTAGAGTACACATTATGGTTTGATACTAATTCTGATATTACACATGACAAATAATAAAGAAAACATTATGAAAAAAGATTTGGAAATCCACTCTCCAAAAAAGCACATTGAAAACTTGCCTACGTAACAATTTGAAGCTTTCAGAATCAAAAATCCTTTACACAGATTTCTTTGGATATTTTGTGTCTTCTAATAGAAGGTAACTTCTCCCCGCTAATGCACGAAGTTACATTTGTTATCAGACTGAATCTTCTACAGAGAGATCAGAGTGTATGACGTATATTTGCAACACAAAGTTAAAAACAAGCTGTTGCTGGTGTGTGCCAAGTGTAGCCATAGAGCTGACATCTTACAGGATGGAGAAACTAAAGGGAAGATCAAATTTCTCAAGGTATATTATGAAACCACAGCAATGGGTCCTTTCTTGTTTCTTTCTGCACCCTCTTGTTTATGATCCTCTTGTGGGACTCCTGGTGATGATATTCACTCTCCTTGGTAGCCATATTCTGGAGATCCTGCTGAAGGTTTTCTAGAGAGTGTTTCTGTAGGGTTGCAGCTGACAGCACAAGACTCCAGCCTGTGCTTGTTTCTCTAGGTATCCTCTGGGTGGTACTTCTCAATGTGGATCATGGTAATTGTAAACTCAAGTCCTCCAGTTACCAAAACAGCTGAGAAGATGTTTGACTTTAAGAGCACCAGTAATCTTATAAGCCTGTTATATGCTTTAAGAGGTTTGCTAGACACTCATGACAGATACTCTACTTCATAGGAAAGGAAAAAGCAACAAAGGAAACAGGCAGATGTGTTGGTGTGGTGAAACAGCTCCCATTCTAGCTGTAGAGGAGAGCAGTTTTCTAACTCTGACCTCTCTTCTGGAGGCAACCAGTCTAATGGTACATTTAGCTGTGTAGAGCAACAAAGTTGGGTAGTGGAAGTTGACAAAGTAATATGCTGTTCCATGGATGATTAAATCTATGGTCTGCACAAGGCTGCCAAAGGACTACAAAAAAGCCATTTGTCTTAAAATCTAGTTTAAAAAAAAAAAAATTCCTGTAGCTGTCTGTGTTTAATTTACTTTCAGTTTATATTTCTTCATGTTGTATGGAATTGTTTGTTAATCTTAACTGTGTGGAACCTCCCATGGAAAAATTGTGAAGAGAAAAAAGTTCCAAATCTATATATTACTAAATATAATTTTAGAATTCAAAGCTATGGGAAAAAAGTAATTTACCCAGTGTATTCTAAGAGCGTGCAGCCACATGTCTGAGCTCAGCTTACTTATTTAGTCTGGTGATTGACAGATGCATTTGGTGACTTCTTGGATGTTTTATAGAGACAGAATGCAAGGCTGAACCTCACCGAGTACTGCTGCTGACTTATACTTATCTTCAGCTACAATGATTAAAATGACTTTCATTGTCTTGTGCTTATGACTTATGAAATTTGCAATGGCCTGTGAACAACACTTTACAAACCAAATTGATTTATAAATCAAAATCTTTGGAACAGATTATGTTTCCTGGGTGAATCCCTTTTGTGCTGCCAAAATTAGCCCTGTCAGTCAAATCAACAGGTGGTGTATGGTTACATGGAGTGGATCCCCTCACACCAAATACTGGCTTTTGGGAAACCAATCAGAGCTGCCACTGACCCTGTGGGCAGACCTGTCCCCAGGGCTGGAATATATAAAGCAAAACCACTATGTTAGCACTTCTGAGCAGTCGAGCATTCCCCGCCTCGCCTCGGGTGTAGGGATTGCAAAAAAAAAAACAAAACTACACTGTCAAGACTGTGTAGTTTTGTTTTTATGATTAGAGGCTCAATGTTTCTCATGCTGGGATTGTCTAAAAAATCTTACTCTGGATAAGGACGTCGTTCAAGAAGATTTCGTTGGGCTTAGCCCACTCTTGCAGGCACTGTGAGAGATCAGGTGAGTAGCATGTTTCTGCTGGTGTAACGGGAGTTTTCTCAGTTGTTAACAGTCCTTATGGGACCTATTCTTTATAAATTTGCTCACAGAGGAGTATGGGTTTCAAAGTGAAGAAATGGAGCAATTCTCTGGGTGGACTATATCTTGAATTTCTGGGAGTAAATTTTGACAACACTCAGCAAAAAAATTTTTCCACTGTGTTTCTTTTTGTTGCAGACTGTGCAAATTCAGGTTTGAAAAGTGCATGGAAAAATTTACTTAACTTTAGAATCCCTTTCTGTTGGGAGTGTTCAAGGTTATGCTGCTGAGAGATAAACTGAGAATCTCCAAGAATAGCCCTGATAAAATGCACATGCTATCAGCTTAGCACTGATGACTTTTTAAGGGAATCAACTGCAGAGGTATCAGTTACATGGCAGCTCTGGAACACTTGTCTGCTGTCACTCACAGCTGTGGAGGTTATTTCTGGAACATGACATTTCAGATGCATGCTTTCAATTCTAATTATACAAAAAAAAGCCTTATAAGATCAGATCTTCATTACCAAAATTTGCCTAGAAAATGTAATATATAAACTTGTGTGAAATCAATGAAAATTCTACTCAATTAAATGATTTCCAATCTATTCTGGAGTCAGGAAATTATATCACTAAATAAGTTTTCATAACATTTAATTATATTCTATGATTATTGCTGAGCTTCAAATCATAGTAATAACTGAAGTAAATCTTAGTGAGTTTTATGTGGCAGATATTTGTCCTTATCTTCTTTTCAGAAAAATAATGCTATGTTAAGGTGTAATGTTGGTCATTTGTTTCTAATTTGAATAAGTTCTCTTTATCCTGAAAGCAGAAAAGCTCTGAGAAGAGGCTGTTCCTCTATCAAGCTCAAACAAGTATCCAGATAATTAGTAGAGGCAATAAAAAGCCATTCATAATCCCAATATAGCATCTAGTTCCGTCCTTATGCACTTATTGTACATAGGCACTGGCATCAGTGAAGGGACCACGTCATGAAGGATTTTCACCCCTTTGGAAGAAGTGAAAAATCTTTACTTTCTTGTCAATTTTAAAGTTACCTTGGGACCAGGCGCAGAAGCCAAAGTGAGCAACAGTATGTGTGTGAGATTGAACAGATCATGGGGTAAACCCTTTTTAGTAAGACATGGCATACTCTCAGGGGGAGATTTTAATGAGAAATTTAATAATTTTAATAGATGTATGATACTATTAAGAAGATAGTAAATACATTTTTGAAAACCTGCACAATTCAACATGAGTAAATAAATGTGCTAATGCAAATAAAAAAATACAAAAGGTCATCTAGTGACTGTATGGGATTTCAAAGTAGATTCTTATAGCTTAGGAAGAGAAAGCAAACTATTTTCCTTTCAGATTTCATACAGATCTGCAGTTGTTCAAACCATCACTGTCAGAGGCTACTTTATATCCAAGCTCACGTTTCGAAGGTGGCTGCCTTCCCATATTCAAAATTCCACTGAACTACTGTCTAAGAAGGAGTAGAATTTTATCTTTAATGCCAATATGCTTGAGTGTAAAACAAAATACTTACAAAGTACTTACAAATTTTTAACTGAGATTCATGGATTGATTTTTTTTTTCTTTTTTAATTATTCAAAGCTAAATGGATTGTAGATCTTCAAATTTTTTAGCTGCAGCTCAGTGTCCTAGATTTCTTCTTGCTGGCAACTGCTAATATTTTCAAATAATTTGAAAAGTTTGTGTGGAGATTATTTTGTCTTTAGGCAGAGCAGATTAATTGACGAATAGAGGCTAGATGACCGGCACAAGGTCATACAATGAGTCAAGCACAACTTTGTCTCCTGATGCATACTTGTAATGCCTTATCACAGAGCTTCACTAAATATAACAATTTCCCATCCAACTCAGCCAAGTGTGCCCCAGGAGTTATATGCTAAATAAAATTGCCAAAACCTTCAGTATTCACATTTCAGCAAGTCAACTCGATTTTAAACTGAAAAGATTAAATGGTTATTGAAATGATTACTAATAGTCCTAAAGTATAGCAAGAGAATCTTGTATAATATGAGTTTCACCATTTGTATCTAATTCTGTTCTTTGTTGCTTCCAGAGTGCCTGTAAAGATGACGACAAAAGCACCAACGTTTACTCAGCCGCTACAAAGCGTTGTGGCACTGGAGGGTAGTGCCGCAACCTTTGAGGCTCACATTAGTGGTAAGGCTTTTATTCATTCTTGCAAGACACAGTGTTGTTTATTATTACTTTTGATAGCTTTTGCGCTAAGAAAACAACAGCAGTTTTTGTAGATCATTGTCTGGTCTGAAAGGGTAAAGACCAGTTCTGAAATGTGATTTTATATCCACGTCATATCATACTGATCAGCACTGTGAGGTGCTGTCAGATGTCCGTGAGCATGTTGCAGCAGGTTACAAGGCTTCCCACGAGTCAGCCAGTCAGCCAATGGGACTGATGTCTCATTCCCATGTAGGATAGAATAATCAAAACTGAGGGGAAAACAGCATGGTAAGTGCATACATAACACTAGATATCTGTTAATAAGGGAACCTCATATGAGTGCAGAGAGAATAATCTTGTTTGGATGATGATCAGACAGTGTGAGGCCTCGAGGTGGAAGAGGCCAGGCATATGCTAGTTCTTCATTGACCTAGTCCTAAGCCTTACTCTTTCTAAGGCATGTTTCTAACTTTACTCAATTCCAACCTTTGTCAGGGTTCTAAAAAATCTGTCTTTAGTGGCCACTGAAGAAGGATAGAAAACCTTCATTTGGTAGATGTGTGTGGTAATCATGATGGTAGTATGAGACTATTTCAATATAATATGTTGATGTGATATAAACGTGCCACTTAACTTTAAAGGATAGTTCATTTTGCCAGTTTATGTAATATTAAAACCCCCTATCTTGTGAAAAACCCAGTACAACCCTCCAGGATAACTTTTAATTGAAAAACCTCCTTTTCTAAGAGTGCCCATGACCTGGGCAGTGAGTAAGGAGAAATGACATGTGTTCCTGCCTAGGGAATTATATTGTCTGATAGGCATTAGCAATGCCATGATCCACATACCATAAAACACTACCCAGATGCTCTGTGACAGGTGCAAACACATGATCTGCCCAGCTATAGAGGTTTCTGACATCTATGGCCCACTGTACTTCATTCCTTGGCCCCTTTGGATAGCAATGACTCATTCAAGGCTCATGCAAAGTGTTCCTGTCCTGTAATCTATATTCATGATGTTTTTTACATTTTTTATTCTGGTTACTTGTTCCTTCTGCTCTTCAGTTAATTTCCCTGACCTCTTCTTGTCTGTACACTGTAAATTTTCTGTTAAAAGTTTGTCTCCACCAGTGGTTAAAGTACTTATTGTTAAGAATACATTGTTACATTATCAGAACAAGTTAGTATGCTAAGGTTATGGCTCAATGTATGGTTCGGGTTATTTTCACTCGTGATATAAAAGACTACTTGGGAAGGGAACTTAATTTCTTATTAAGAAGAGATACAACAACTTTTCTAATAGCTTTGTATTTTATTTCCAAATGTCACATGAGGCAATACCCTGTTAGTTTTTATTCACATTCTGGGATTATGGATTATCTTTTCTGCCCCAAAAGCATCCACCAAGATTGATGGATCTGACACTGGCTTGGAGTTGAGTTCATCTTATCTATGAACAATATGGAAGTTAAATTCTTTGATCTCATTGCATAAATAACAGACTACACAACTTCATTCTGCCACATGGTCTTGCCTTCCTATCTGTTATAAGTTACCATGAATTTGAAATTGGGACTTTTGTTTATCTTTGATAACTCAGGGTTTTTTTATGAGCAAGTCAAGTATTGATCTAGAACCACATTTCAATTGTGAAGAGCCTAGTTAATCTAAGAGTACGAAGAAGACCTTAGCAACCACCCAAGATGCAATTTTGCAGTCTATAAAGTGGAACAAAAGAATTGTACTGTGAATTAAGTGCCATTTATAAAGTTTTGATATCAGGCAAAAGTATTCAGTACTTCCCCCTAAGCTAAGAGAAGTTCAGAACACACGAACTCTGTGTTTTAAAGCAGTAAATGCAAGAGCAGGTGGAACATCCTACTGGGTGAGCATTGATTAAGGGGATGTGAGACAGCACTAGCAGCTCCTGCCAGGACAGTCTCACTGATTTAATTAGTTAAGCAGAGAATCTGAGATGAATGAGTTCCTTTACTGCTTTTTGGCAATAAAGCTCAAAAAACATCAAGGACAGTTATAAAATGAAAAAGAATTGCCTAAGAATTAAAATTCAAATCAGAATTCTTTTGGACACTTATTAAAGTAATTCCTTACCTTGAATACAGGAAAAAATAATTATAATCTGAGTTAGATCTTACCTTCTGGTCCCCAGCACTGGGGTAGTGGACTAGCAAAGTGCTAGGAAATTTGTGAAGTTGTTGAACTTTCTTCTAAATTTGGATTCCTTTAATTTACCAGTTTTAATGATCAAAATATACTAACTTTTTTTTCTTTTAAATGTAGGCTTTTTACAACCTACCACACAACCCCCTATGTTTGCTAATCACGTTGCACCAAGAATACAAAACATTTTGGTAGTGTTTCAATTAATTCACTACTAATATGATTTTTGGTTGCCTAGTTTGAAAAAAATTGCATCTGATTTGCACAAATATTGAAAACACATATTTCTAGATGAAATCTGTGGGATCTACTGGTTATTCTCTATCTATGGTGAAAATGCCCAAGTTTTCCTAAAGTAGTAATGCAAAATTGACTTATCAGCATCATCAGCATTGTTCGATGGAAGACCAACTTCCATCTGTGAAATTAATGATATTTAAATGTACTTTTAATTTTGTGGTTTCTAAAATTGATGTGACTGCAGGAGACTTCAATCTCCTCTTTTGTTTCAGTCTCACACAGTCATATTCTTGGCACGTTAAACCCTAAGATAATTAAATCAATTGATAGGAGAGGTATTTTAGTAAGGAAGCAGAACTCTATGGTCTTGGAATTTTTCAAATGACAGAGTGGAAGTAGGAGCAGCTGTAGCAAGTGCAGTCTCAGATATCTTTCTTGAGCCCCTGTGCAGTGCACTTGGTGATTTGGTTTGAGCGGATAAATACATAAATTAAATTTGCAGGGATTTTAATTTTGGAGAAATGGTGTCCTGGAATACAAAAAAGTCTTGGAGCTAGTACTGCCTCCTTAAATTAGCTGTTCTCCTTATGTGACTTCCAAAAAATTTTACCAGTTTGTCAAATGGGTTTCAGTTGCCCAGTAAAGTTGGCTGAGTAGAACAATAGAAAGATAATTTCCATTAGGAATCTAAAACAATCATTTGAAGCTTAAAAAACTGCTTAGGTCAAGCTCTTCTGATCAGAAGACCTTTGCTCATGATGCTGACAACATAAGAATAATATAGATCAGTTGATTTCAGCTGACTGCTTTCTACCCAGCTCAAGCAGAACAATGTACAGAAAAAAAGAAACAAATCCCCAAAACATTAATAGGACTTGATGTTAATGTCTACAAGTCACTTATTCTTCCAGTTACTTTTCTAAAATTATTTAGTATTAGAACAAGTACTTAACTTGATTGGAAGTTCTAATTTTTACTTTTTCAACTAATTATTGGAATGGATTTTGTTAGCAATATGACTTAGATACTAGCAAAGAAATAAATAAAAAAATCCCTCATATGCTTCTATTCATCCTACTCATAATTTTTATGAACTTTTATTGATCAAGAAGAGTAACAACAACTAATTAGTCAAGTGGCTTCCTAAATGGAGCAGCTTGTGCAGTTGTGCTATTGTTCTGAAGAATAAATTCCTTTATCACCATGCCATTGGACGAATATCATAGACGGGTGCCTCAGTCATAGAATCATAAAATCATCGAATAGTTTGGGTTGGAGGGGAACCCTAAAGATCATCAGGTTCCTATCCCTCTGCCATTGGCAGGGACACTTTCCACAACACCAGGTTGCTCAGTGCCTTGTCCAGCCTGGCCTTAAACACCTCCAAGGAGGAGGCATCCACAACCTCTTTGGACAACCTGTTCCAGTGTCTCATTACCCTCACCGTAAAGAATTTCTTTCTTATAGCTAGCCATCTTCCAACTTACATCCATTATTCTTGGTCTTTTCATCACATATCCTATTAAAAAGTCCTACTCCATTCTTTCTGTCGGCCCCCTTCAGGTATTGGTGAGCTTCTATGAGGTCCTCCCTGAGTGTTCTCTTCTCCAGACTGAGCAACCCCAACTCCTTCAGCATGTCCTTACACTTTACTGTGACTGGATATGAGGCATTTCATAACATCTTTATTTCCTTTTATCTCCCTTCTTCTTTAGGTTCCCCAGTTCCTGAGGTGAGCTGGTTTCGGGATGGCCAGGTTCTCTCTGCTGCAACCTTGCCTGGTGTGCAGATCTCGTTTAGTGATGGCCGCGCTAAACTGGTGATCCCCACTGTGGCAGAAGCAAATAGCGGGAGATACACTGTACAAGCCACCAATGGAGCTGGACAAGCTACTAGTACTGCTGAGCTACTTGTCACAGGTATCAGGCAGCTAAAGAAAGGCACCTCTCTCTGCCAACACAGGGGAAAAGTGAGGGGTAGCAAAGGCAGCACAGATAATGGCAAAATTTTGTATGTGATTAGCGAAATTAAAACAAAATTTCTTACAGTGGTCTAGAATTCGTTATATATTCTCACCATTAATTTATAACTGCATAAAATTTAGTCTTAATCTTCTAAACTCTTGATCACAGCCACAGACTCCTGGCTTAGCCCTGTGTACTTCTGCTTGTGTGAGAATGTCACATTGGCTGCACTCAAATTACATGTTAAAAAAAGGTTGAACTCCTGAAGGTTAGTGCCCTTGATGATATTTAATGATGTAAATTATATTCACTAGAATAACTTGCATAAAATGCCATATTTAAGGAATTGCAGTTACTTCGTATGTAGTAGACATGTATAATCAATGCAGAATCAATGTATCTCCAATTTCAGAAACAAATACAATCAAGAGCATAATTGGAAATACTAGGAATTTTAAACAAAAGAAAAATGTTACAGGTGTTTGAATTTTGGCAGATCAGTTCTTAGTGCTCTGAATGAGAGGGTACTGAGTAGTATGAGAAGAAGAAATAGACCTTGTGCAGTCCTAATAATGAAAATATCTAGCCCTTACAGTTCTTCCTATTATTATAGTTGTTTGACATTATTTTCTATTTATTTCTTCATTAAAACTGTAGCTGGTACAGCACCACCAAACTTTTCACAACGACTACAGAGCATGACTGCAAGACAAGGAAATGAAGTTCGACTTGATGTGAGAGTGACTGGAATCCCTACACCTGTGGTGAAGTTCTATCGGGATGGAGTAGAAATCCAAAGTTCCCCTGATTTTCAAATTTTACAAGAAGGAGACCTTTACAGCTTATTAATTGCAGAAGCATACCCTGAAGACTCCGGCACCTATTCAGTAAATGCCACAAATAACGTGGGACGTGCTACTTCAACAGCTGAATTGCTAATTCAGGGTAAGAGAAGTAAAGCTGCAAGCCATGAAAATAAGAGACCATTCATTGTATTAATGGTACAATATGCACCACTTCATCAAAGTTACAGAAATAGGTTCATTTATAACTTCTATCTCAAGGGCTATTAACTTGTCTGTTTAAAAGTAGTGTCTTTGAAATTTGCCAGAAACTTTACCTGAGAATTTAAAAGGACCATTAGTCCAAAATGAAACCTCTTTAAACTGAGATCAAAAAAAGTTTGAGTTGTTCTCATTTAGAGATGAAGATTTTTCAACTTTGTATTTTTAAACTGGCTTTAATAGAAAGAAATTCCACCCTGCACAACTGTAAACTGTCTTGTGAATGAGCCTGGTGAGGATGGAGACAGTTTGTAGAGGATAGTTGTAGCAGCGTGTCATTCTCCCCAGAGCAGTCTTGCTTGGATTACACCTCAGTCAGACTTCCAAATTCTGGAGTCCTCTAGAAGACAGGACTGATTCTGAAATACCTACAAATCATTTTTTGGGTTTGGTTAGTTGGGGTTTTTTTGCTTAATGACATAATAGTGGAGAAAAGCATTTCAATTGTTTACACAACTATCTGTCTATAGATACTGCAGGAAAAATTGACAATTTCTAATTATTTCTTTGTTATTCACATGAGTTTGCTTATAACTGGAATTGATCATTCATTTCTTTCTGCATGTACTCATATTTTGTTGCCTTATGCAATTTTCTCTTCCAAAAGGTGAGGAAGAAGCCGTTCCTGCTAAAAAGACAAAGACAATTGTTTCGACTGCTCAGATTTCACAAACAAGACAAGCCAGAGTTGAAAAGGTATATTTTTTTCAAAAGCAAGACAGGTAAGAATGAAATGTGGATGATCACTTCTGCAGTAGCTCAGGCTTCTTTCCTTGATTTTGTTGCAGAAAATTGAAGCCCACTTTGACGCCAGATCACTTACAAGTACAAGTGTTGAAATGGTCATAGAAGGTGCAGCAGCCCAACAGCTCCCACACAAAGCACCTCCACGGATGCCTCCAAGACCTACATCAAAATCACCAACCCCACCAATAATCGCTGCAAAAGCACAAATGGCACGACAGCAATCACCATCTCCTGTTAGACAATCACCATCACCTGTAAGACATGTCAGAGCACCAACACCCTCACCAGTAAGGTAAAATTCTGACACTTTCAGACAAGATTGCTTTTAGATTCACTTTTACTCATAGCAGCAATGCTGTAGAATGAGATTGTGATAGAAAATAAAATGGAAGGATGCAGTGAATTAATGCTGACTGAGTTTATTCTGACTGAGCTGTACTGTGCTGTATTTATCACTGTTATAGAGGTTTGTGCTTCATATGCAAATTTTCTATCCCATATGAAAAACATCCATTAAAGAATATATCCCATTTGATTGCTCTGTGCACCTTTCATTACAAACTTCGGCTCAAGTAGCTGAAGTTTATGATGAAAGAGAAGAAAACAGTAGACCATTTATTTCAGACAGAGAAAAGAGCACTGAATTTCTGGTGAGTGGCAGACAGAATGGAAGAATATGTAAAAATCCCATGGATGTTTCTCTGTGTGTGTGCTGGTAATGTCTGCAGAAACAGGGTTTTGAAAGCAGTCAAGGTAAGTATGGTTATGAAAAGATTAAGTTTAGCACTTCTGCATAAAAGGCCTTGAGAAGAGTGAGCAAGTGACTTGGTCTGGGCGGTCTGTGCTGAGAGGTAAATAATCAGAAAATCAGCTTAGAAATGCAAGCTGAGTTATCAGAGGAACTTCCTTTAAATTGTCACAGCTAGTTGTGCTGGTGAATTCTGCCTCATTGAGGATGACTTTCAAGGATAGGAAAAGACGAATTCATGGAGAGTACCAATGGCTAACAAGCTGCACAGATGTCAGAACAATTCAATAGTGCCATCTAGAGTGCATATGTAACTAGCAGTCTGCACACCCCTACTAGTCAAACCTCTTTTAGACACATAGCATATTAGAAAATTAATCTGAAAATCCCTATGACACTGCTGCCCTCTACTGCTGCGATACATTAATGCTCTCTGGGAGATTCAGAATTAAGAAAAATTCCTTTCAAAGAAAAAAATCTAAGTTAGAAAGCCTGTTAAAGCCTTCTGAGGAAAACTGTAAGACTCTGCTAGGAATGGGATTGAATTTTTGGAATATTGAAATTAGTGAGTTTAAAGCCTTTTGAGAAAATCTGTAAGACTCTGCTAGGAATGGGACTGAATTTCTGGAATATCAAAATTGGGAAACTAAATTTCCAAGGGTTTATCAGTTTTGTGGCTGAGATTTTTGTACATGTAAATACGGAAAAAAAGATAGAGTGGGATCAGAAGTGAGTCTGGAGTCTGAACATGTGGAACTGAGATGTGGTGCAGGAGCAGATATGTCTGAAAATGCTGTTTGACATCTGCCCTTACTTCCTGTTGGAAATATAAATAAACTGCTGCAAAAACATGTGAGATGAGTATGACAAAACCACATGTAAGGCATAATGTTGAAAAGAGCCAGTGTTATAAGAAGAACACGTAAAAACCCTTTTAAAAAATCAAACCACTGAATGTGAAGTGAATACAAGTGCAGATCATAATTGTTTATATAACTGTTATTGAATGACACTACATTAATTGCATTCATACTATATTTTTTCATCAGGTCAGTCTCCCCTGCTGGCAGAATCTCCACCTCGCCTATCAGACCAGTGAAATCTCCATCTCCAATCCGCAAAACACAAGTAGTGACGACAGCTGGGGCCGACGTCCTTCCTCCTTGGAGGCAGGAAGGATACACGGCAACCACAGATGCCCAGATGAAGGAAAAAAGAGTATCTATAAGTACTACTGAAATAAGAACTGAAGAAAGATGGGAGGGGAGATACGGGGTCCAAGAACAAGTTACCATTAGCGGTGCTGCTGCTGGTGAGGCTGCAGCTGGTGCTAGAGAGGTAAAGTCAATTTTAAAATTAAGTTTTGCTCTATGTGTGAACCCACCAGGGCTGGGTAGATCTGCTAAAAAGAATGTATAGAGGCTATATGTAAAACCCTGTGTATATCTGCTCTTGAGAGGGTTCTGCTGCAAATGCTTCTTTGCAATGTTCTATCTTTGTACTAGTGCTTCTTCTGAATGTGTGGAAAACATCAAAATGTCTTTCGATGTGACCATTATAGGTGAGAAAGGACAGTGAAAAAACGGCAGCTGTTGCTACAGTTGTTGCTGCTGTGGATCAAGCCATGGTGAGAGAACCAGCTCCCAGTGTTGTAGAGCAAACCACTAAAAGGACAGCAATGACTTCAGGTCATGTTCAGCCTGTTCAGGAGCAGGTAGAAATACAGCACAGACCTTCTGTGATTTCCCTTTTATCCCTTCACCATCCAAGCAAGTCATGATCCACCTTGAGGAATTAACAAGATATTACCCCATTCACTGCAAAATGCATGTATGCTCTGACAGAGCATCTGGATTTCAAAGGAATGTTCTTGGATCACTTATTCCATTCCTTCCCATCATAGCAGGATTGAAGTAATTATTCTTAAACTGTTCTTAAGTTTAAGAATGCCTTCTATGAAAGTGATCCTTCATTATCCCTTGGCACTTATTTTCTAACATTGTTCTCACACTGGTGAAGTTTTCCTTCTAATATTGAAATTACAAATTTTCTGCTAAGAATGAAATAATTCTCCCTTATTACTTTTCCTTCTCTTGTTTTCCTCTCTTCTTCCTCTCTGTTGATGGCCAATTTGTTAAAATGAACTCTAAGGATTTATTTTTTCATTTATTGCTATAAAAAATCAGGTGAGAAAGGAGGCAACAGTAGTAGTTACCAGTGATAAAGCAACAAAACAAACACTAATATCAAGGACTAGAGAAGAAATTGTTACTTCACAGCAACAAAGGCACATCTCTCATGAAAAGGTGAATACAGATGTTATCTATGGTGATCATACCCCTACCTTGTCCAAAACAATGTAGTATCTCTTAAAAATCTCCAGCCTACGAAAAAAGCCAAGTGATGTACTGTAGTATTATTTTTCCTTTTTCTATGAGTTCCCAGTAGTTTATGATGCTGTTGTTCTGTCTCTTTTTGATGACTGAATTTTCTATTTCAGTTTGTTCTACTACCTAAGAATGTAATGGATAAACTTGCAAGATGTTAACTTAGAAAAAAATTACTTTTTATATATTGTGGAGTTTTCTACTAATAATTTTTAATCATTTAAGGAATTAACACAAAATACCTCCTAAATTTTCCAATTTTTTTTCAGATGTTGTTTCTAAGCTTGCCATTTGTAGCCTGCTTTGTTTGTTGACAGCACAGTGGGTCAGAAAAAGGAGGAAAAACTCATTCTGCATTGAAATTGTAATCAGTGATTAGAATTCAGATGATCTTAGCACATGCTTTATCAGAAAATGTGCTTTAATGGAAGAGCAGCTTTTGTAGAGAAGTGTTACTTTTGCATTCCAGCTGAAATACATGAGGAAGAAAGAGTATCCCGTCTTTAAAGTACTGAGATACAAAAATCTGCTTGGGAAAAAAATGACATGTTTATGGCAAACTAAAAGTTACCTACAACTCATTTTCAGTATCATACACTTTCTCAGACTGATCATGATGCAGGACAGTTTTCCTCTGATCTGTTTTTTTTGGGCTATTTTGTCTGTTTGTTTTTTTATTTTTTTTATTACTGCTTTTAGTAGCAAAGAAAGTACTTTTATGCTAAGTGTATACATGCTTTATGAAAAGTCAGTTTATCTTCTTGTTGTTGTCATCTCCAAACTAGATTATTTTGAATCTAGAATTTTAGTCTTTTCTTCCTTCTTTTTAAAATGTGTTGGAAGTAGCAGATCTTCATATTTTTAAACAATGTGGCATTTAAACTTCATTTGTAAACATCCAGGTAAGAAAAGAAGCAGAGAAAACTCCAGTACCCACAGTAATAATTGCCACAGACAAAGCTAAAGAGCAAGAAAGAGTAACAAGAGCCAGAGAAGAAATATCTACCAGACGTGAGCAAGTGCATGTGGATCATCAAGAGGTAATGACAGATGTTTAGCTCGTTGTACTCCCATAAGTCTGAAAAATCTTTCTTCATCAAATGTGCTACATATCTTCCTTCTGCTTTTTTATGATGGTAGGATTAAAAAATGAAAACTTTATACAGCAAGATATTCCAGATAAAGGTCAAGTATTGCTGGTTTTACTGACTCCAGGGTGGGTCAGTTGACAGAGGCAGATGCAGCTGCCCTTCCTTGTGGCATCATGGTTTTATTACTCAGACCTTCATCTGATGACTTCTGCTATTTGTCCTAAGGTAGATCTGCGAAGATAAACTGTAAAGGTTAATTCATGTATTTCAGTGTGGAGTTAGGTTTCCTTGACCCCCCCCCCCCCTCC
>VZTY01027952.1:0-68478 GCA_013400935.1 Turnix velox
ATTCTATGATTCTATAAATGTGGCACTTCATGTTGTTTGAATTTCAGCTCATTTCTACAGCTCCTCCCTGAAGGTTCTCTGCTTGCCTATGTTCCTTTGTTTGCCTCATTTTCTGCAGCCTTTTTAATAGCTTTGTGTATGGCATCCCAACAAAAGCCTTTTAGCAGTCTTGAACAGAACAGGTTTATTGAGTTTCCTTTCTCTAGCAAATCACATGTATTAGAGTGATCCCTGGAAGAAGGTGATCATTGTACCCATTTTCAGGAAGGGTAGAAAGGAGTTTTCTGGGAACCACCAACCTGTCAGCCTCACCTCTGTGCCTGAGAAGATCATGGCACAGATTCTTCTAGGAAGCACAGCTTCATCAAGGGCAAGTCCTCCCTGAGGACTCTAGTGATGTTATGTAGTAGAGGAACTACATTATGGAAGATGGAAAGAACAATCATGTGTCTGGACTTGTGCAAGACCTTTGAAACTGTACCCCACAACATCGACTAAGATGGAGTGATGTGGATTCGATGAGCAGACTTTTGGGTGGATAAGGTAGTGGTCAATGACTGAATGTCCAAATAAAGAGAGGTGAATAGTGATATCCCTCAGCACCTCAGGGCTGTTTAATATCTTCACAGATGAGATAGGCAGTTGAGTGTACCTTCAGGAAGTTTGTAGGTGACACCAAGCTGAGTGGTGTGGTCAACATACAAAAGAGACCTGGGCAAGCTGCATTATCAGCACAGTCTGGGGGATGACCTGATAGAGAGCAGCCCTTTGGGAAAATACTTGAGGGTACCGATTGATAAAAAGATGGATATGAGACAGCAATGTGCTCTGGCAGCCCAGGTGGCTGAGCTGCATCAGAAGAGCTGTGGCCAGCAGGTCGGGAGAGATGATTCTGTCCCTCTACTCTGCTCCTGTAAGACCCCACCCAATGGTATTTAACTAGAACAGGGCAGGTTTAGATTTGACATTAGAAAGAATTTTTCACTGTGGTGACACTAGTGCAGGTAGCCCAGAGAGGTGGTGGAGGCCCTATCCCTGGAGACATTCAAGACCAGGTTTGATGAGGCTCTGAGCAACCTGGTCTCTGCTTACTGCAAGGATGCTGGATTAGATGACCCTTAAAGGTCCATTCCATCACAGTCTGTGATTTTATGATTCATTCAATGATTATTTTGTGCTTGTTATCAGCTCTTATACTTGGGTGACCCAGTAGGGTTGGTAAAATGATACTGAATTACATCTTCTGTCCAATGTAGCTCAGTGTCTCTATTCTTCCATACAACCATGGCACAGATTTTTGGCATGCTGGATGCTACCAACACAGCTTGGGCTAAGTATCACCTCTTTATTTCTTATCCCAACTGGAAACCATTTCCTCCTGGTTTAGCAAGGTCTGTTAGCATCTTCCTTTGCCAGCTGCTGTAAGTGGAAATGTGATAGACTGTAACACCCAGAATACTTTCGTGGCTCTCTTGGCAGCTTAATTCCCCTAGCTTATGTGAATCAAATGCTCCTCAACTTGATTGAAAACTTAATTTGAGTCCTCAAGAAATTTATGAAGTTAGTATTTTCTGTATTGCAAAATACTCTTGTGAATAAGTACAATATTAAGAGTAAGTACAACGTATTTCCCTGAAGAGCCCATGCAAAGACAGTTATAAAACAAAAAGATATAGTAGTGAGAGATGTAATGGAAAACTCCGGCAGTATGTGTTTCTGTTGTATTCTCATGGACTATAGCCTTAAACTGTGAATAACTTATGCATAAGATTTATGCATAAGCAGTTCTTTAGATTGAGCTGTGTGTGATACTGAGTTTAATCCACTAAAATGGAGATACTGTTCCTTATAAAAGCTTTGATGATGAAAATTTTGTTAATGAATTGGAATGGCATCTTTTCTGACTTTCAGAGATGGGATTTCTATATTAAGGTGACTAAAAAGTATTAGGCTTTGGATTGCTCATGTGACCTACTCTAGAGGAGATTAATATTTTCCTACAGTTCATAATATGTATATAGTTCTGGTGCTTCATCATTGATTATTTCTTCATAATACTCTCCAGGAAGCCCTTTTTATCTCTAGTGATACTGCTCATAAAATAAAAACTGAACAGATTGCCAAACTGAAATCACAGTGCACAGAATTTGGCTTCTGCTATATGTGGTGCATTGAAAATAAGCAACTTTGAGGGACAGAGTGTGGCAGTCAACACTGCATTCAGCATCCAGAACTTCTGGTTGCTAGGATTGGTTGCTGAGACAGTTGTGTTTCCCTGTCTGTGGAGGTGTGATTTTTTTTTATGGTGACGTTATTTTGTTAGCAGTGAGTTGCACAGTACATCCTGATGATGGATGGCCCTAGAGGTGGAATAAAATGGCTATATTCTGTTCAAATAGATGTCAGCACATAAAAACTGAAGCAGCAGTAAGAGCTTACCGTAGAATATTGACTTGACTCCTGTAATGATCATTCTGGAAGGTAGCACTTCACTTTGGTAATGCATCTTGCTAAGACTGGAATAAAATGTCAAAAAAAAGTAATTTTTCAGAAACAGTGATGACTAATACCAAAATAATTGCTTATTTTTTTAATTAATAACTTGTTCTGGTGCAGCAGAGCAATTGAAAGACTGCCTTTTCCCCATACTGTGATTCTTCTGATAGTTGGTCGTGTTCTTTTCATTTCTCAATACAAATGTAAAGTGGCAAAAAATTGTTTATTCAGCATTTCATAAATCATAGATTATCAC
Organism: Turnix velox; assembly: GCA_013400935.1. Taxonomy (NCBI): domain Eukaryota; kingdom Metazoa; phylum Chordata; class Aves; order Charadriiformes; family Turnicidae; genus Turnix; species Turnix velox. The sequence continues at coordinate 2,753 of VZTY01027952.1, forward strand.
AGACATTTGCTATGCTTTTTTTTGTTAATTGCATGCCCCAAAAGTACTTCCTACCCTCTAAAGAAAGTTTTGTGTCGTACATATGGGAGAAGGTGGTGGAGGTTCTTGTTTAATTAGCTAATGGGTTTTGGAAATACACTGTATAGATTGACCTTTCTCAACTCATGCATTCAGGGCAATATGGTCCAAGTAAGCTGAGTAAACAGGACAAACCTTTGATAGGTTATACAAGTGAATTTGAAGTATCATACCCTGTGTTTCCAGAGCTCTTGCCTTGATCAAAATCTGAGGATTCTGGTATACAAATGGAAATGGATTGTCTAAGTGGAGATAGGTAGTCAGTGTGATATCCTATTTTGTAGCCTCAGTGGCATCTTTCAGTCCCAACTGTGAAGTCCCAGTCTGTGAAGACACCAAGAGAAAGCATGCCAAGGAATTTTTGTTTCGTCAGGTTGATTTTTGCTACAAAACCATCAGAGCACAGTGTAATACTTGCTGTGGTTACTGTTTTGTGAAAGATTTTGCTTTATAAGTTATGTATAATAGTTATCCAATAACAGAAAATATGTCACTAGTGAGCCTTTAAGAACAAGTTTAATATTATTTTACCTGAAAAAGGCAGGTGATGCACAATGTTGCCCATTTAAGTGTTTGATAACTTTCTGTTTATGTAGGCTAGTCCTGTTACCTCAACCACCGTAGTGGTTGTGTCACCATCCCTGGAGGTATTTAAAAGAGCTATGCATATGGTGCTACAGGGGTAAGACTTAGTGGTGGTCTTGGCAGTGCAGGTTACCTAACTGCTGAACTTGGTGATCTCAAATCTGTTGTCTGCCCTAATTCTTTGATTCTGTGATTTATTTTTTTTTGTAGATCTGCTGACCAAGAGGAGACTTCAGTTCTTCCCCTTCTTAATGCAGGTTTTGATATGGTATGCCTAAATTACATATTTGTAGTTTACATGTGTAGATTACAGATAATTCTGTTTCCCTAAATTGAAGACTATACATTTGCTTCTGTCAAAAATTTATTAATGCAAACCAATGTCAGTTAATAGGTAGACTTTGTTTTTCAGTAGTGTAACCAACAAGAATGTGATTTAAGAGTATCTGTGTGTAAGTAATCCTTCCAGAATAGGCAGGAATGTTGAGATTAACTTTTTGTCATCCAGCTGGGCTGTGCACGGGCTTTGTTTATGGCTGCATTACACAGTGATTAGTGTGTGCTGTACTGCACAGCTTGTTGTCTGGTTACTCAGACCTATCTGTTTGCCTCAGACTGCTGAGATTTCTCTTTTAAGGGAACTGTTAGTCTATTCCAGCTTCTCCTGATTTAAAGAAGATTTGTTTTTTATATTTTATGAGATCTATTATGTTGGATTATACCTGTCCTTCTGAGGACAGCATTAGAGGATCTCCTGTACAGGTAGCGGAAATGCGGGTAACTATTCATAATGTTTCTCCTAACAGCTTTGTGGGAGAGGGAGAAAAGGAGTCCTCAGCTCTGAAATACTAAGTTCAGTTGCTTCCCCTCTTCAAAACTTCATGTGATTGGCTTTGGATGACTATTTGTTATATGTTAATGTAATATAAATCAGCTGTAATGTTTAAGTGAGCCATTCATAAGGAAATTGAAACTACAGAAGCCACTATTGATAGTAAGGAGGAGATAACTATGTATAGTTTTGCACCCGACTGCTGCTCTAACCATTCCCTCTGGCTTTCACAAATTTATCTGAGAGCTTGCACAATATGGCAATTCCCTACTGGAATTCTTTTCAAGCCTTGGAAACAGATCTGATGGCAGAGGTCCAATTTTCGCAGTTGGGTGGATGTAGGAACTATTTCTGCTTGGAAATAAAAAAAAAAAAGTCAGTGGGGACTTAAACCATTATCATTATATTCTTCAAGTAGAGATGCAGTATTTGCAGGGCATCCCTTCCTCATCAGCAAAATTAAATTTATTTTTGAGAAATAGTACCTGCTCAATTTACAAGTTTCTCTTTGTTGTTTTTATTTTTGCATTCTAATCTTTCTGATAGCTTTAATTTGTGTATAATTTTCCATCATTCCTGCATTTGTCCTATTCTTTGTCATCATCTTCCTTCTCTACCCTTGACAAACACTGAATGCACTCCATCTTGTGGTGGCTATTTCTTAATTGCCTCCAGCTTGGGTAGTAAAGACTCTGACCCAATTCATTGGTCACATTTTTGTAGAGTTTCTTATTCTTTTTACTTCAAATACCAAAGAACTCTTTTAATTTTTTTAAGGAGATACTCCTGCAACTAACAATTTACAGGGATTTTGTGCAGTAGATCAGTGTTTATATTTAACTATAATACATATTCTAGCTAGTCCTAAAGAAATCACTTATAATTTCTTCTTATGAAATCTATTATAATTGTCACTATTTAGATCTAAATCACTATAATCATCGAAAGATTTATGAACAGAAGATTTTGAGAGTATTTTCTATTAATTTTATACATTCCTTTGGTATTTTTCTTTATACTGAATTATTTCTGTTTTTTTTTCTTCTTTTATTACATCTCATTTGAATTAATTTTTTGGCAAAATAATCAACAGCTTTTGTGCTTGTGTTGTTAATAGAATACATTTATTATGCTGATTTTTCTTTTCCTCTCAACCTCATACATCTAGCACTGATAGCCTACTTACGAAGAACTAATTTAAATAAGTGATTTGGCTTCCTTTCTGAATTTTAACTATGATTTAAATTACTAAAAAGAAGACCTTCATATCTGCAGTTACAATCTTGCCATTTATCTTGAATTTTGGTACTTTTCCTAAAGTAATGTTGATTTTTATCAACCTGTTACCATTAAAACTTTCTGGTTTGCAACAAAAAAAACCTTTAATATTAGACCCAGTAGTTCTTTCTAAGCAGCAAGAATGGTGCATTCCTACTAGATTATGAGTTCTTGTGCCTTGTGTCAAACTCTGACTTAAGGAATATAATTGCAGTGAAGTAAACTGCAATTTAGAGTAAGTTAGATAAATTAAAATGTACTGTATAAATACAAAACTTTTTTAAAATCAAGGATTGTTGGCTGCCTTCTAATATTTGAGAGTTAATAGACCCTCAAGTTAACATGCCTCATTTAGATGCACAGATTAGGAATAGGGCATGTTTCCTCCTTTTTTCAGGTCCCAATTGATTTCTCATCTCTGGGTGAGCCAACAAATGAACAGCATTGAAACTGTAAACTTAAAAAGGAAATTCTGTGCATCTGCAGAAGACTGTTAAGAGCAGCAGTTCAACAGGCTGTAGTTCCTGTTTTTTAGGTGAAGATTGTTGCTGAGACAGTGGATGTTTTCAGTCAGTAAACGGCAGTGACTAAATGTCGCCATTAAACACTACTACTTTTGTAAAGAGCTTAAGTATGCTCTAGTAAATTTCATTTGTAAAAAATAATTGCCATCATTGTTAAAGTCCATGTTATTTTTGACGTATGTCAATAGTTATTTTTTATGTAAATTTTTAACATTTTGCTGGCAATTTGGGATTAAGACATTGATCCTCAGGATGTAATTTTTATACAGAAAAGACACAGAATTCTTAAAAGCCTTTCTTATTCCTCAAAGGTTTGAGTGCTTCCTCTTGACACTGCATGCGTCTGGGCTGTGAGAACTAGTAATAACACAGGATCTTCTATGAATACTGGGGCCAGTGCATGTGTTTCTAAAGGAGTGGTTTCGTTCTTCATAGCAGTAGTTTACTAATGAGCAGTAAACTAACTGAAATCAGAAAATCTACTTCTTTTATATCAATATGAAGTTTCTGATTCCAGCAGGACAAGACTTTTCAGCTTATTACCTTTGCCAAACAAAGAGAGGACATTCTTTTCTCTCTGGAGTATATAGAACTTTGTTAACCATTGTCAGCATGCTCCTTTGTGTACTTTTCTGCACTACTGAATTCACACTGACAGTTCAATGAGCTTATCTGTGGAGCAAAGTTACTATAACTTCTGAGCTTCCGCTTCAGACATATTTGCTTAATAACCAATGAAATGGCAAATGTATTTGATTTTTTGTTGTTTCTTTAGCACACATGTTTCACGTCTCTATTCCATTTCTATTTGGAATTAAGGGTAGATGTTCAAAATTAAATATTAAGGCAATACTAGTTTTGTGTGAGACTGCGTTTGGGATGTTTTTTTTCTAATTATCTATTTCTAACTGGATTGTTAAAACCTAGTGGGAAAAATCACAGGTGAGGTTTTAGAGTATTTTTATACTTTATTTAGATAGCCATGTTATCATAAGAAACCGAAAATTATTCCTGGGGTAAAGATGATTACTGTACACAAAAGATGTGTTCCTATAGAATCACAGGAAAGGACCTCTAGAGGTCATCTCGCCCAACCTCCTTGCTCCTACCTAAAGTGGGTTGTCCAGGACCATGCCCACACAAGTTTGTAAGATTCCACAACCTGCTTGGGCAGCCTGTGCCAGTGCTCAGTCACTCTCACAGTAAAAAAATGCTTCCTGATGTCCAAAGGAATCTCCTTTGGGGTTTTTTTGTGCTCACTGCCTTTGGTCCTGTTCCTGCACATTGCTGGAGAGAGGCTGGCTCTGTCTTCTCACACTCTCTCATTAGATATTTATATATCTTGATGAGATTCTTGCTTCAACCTTCTCTTCTCCAGTCCCAGCTCTCTCAGCCTTTCCTTAAGAAGAGGTGCTTAATCACCTTCACGACTATTTTCTGCAGTTGTGTTACCTCTCTTTTTTATATGGTTAGAGTTTTATACACAGAAACAGAAATAATAATTTAAAACCATTCCATTGTGTTTCATGCACTCTTGATTTGTCTTCCAGCAATTCATGGAGAATAGCTGCATAACTGCTTGTTACAATGAACTGGTTCAAATAGGACATGGGGAAGTACGATCTCGCTTCAAATTGCGGTATAGGTAAGTGCAAGAAACTGAAAACATCAGTCACTTGGTCTGTATTAATGTGTCAGGTTACTTTCTGCTTCTGTCCTGCCTTGCATTTATGTGCTTTGCATGTATCTGTTGACTAATATACTGTACCCTTTTTTCCTTCTTCTGTTATTTAGTAAAGGACTTACAAAGCACCATAGTCAAAAGTACCTTGAGAAAGCTTGGTCTGTGTATATTTAATTCACTGGTAGTTTAAATGACAAATTTCCTCAAGGCAAAGTGCAGTCTATGTCTTTTGTTATGATACTTGGTTGTCTCCCATATGTCTTGAGGTTCCCATATTGCATTTGCCAATGTTCTATCAGATGTTGGTACCAGCATTACAGCCAGGACAGGATCCCTTAACAGAGATATTGAGGAACAGCAGCTTCAGATCATTTAATTGGAAGAGTAGCGCTTTAAAAATGCTGTCTTGTGTGGAAGGTTTGTGGGCTGCAAACTTACATATAAAGCTTCACAAAGTCATTCTTGATATCATGTATATCAAGATACTCAATGTCTCAGTGAGAAATTAAATTATTTCCTTTATCACTTTTATCACTTTTTAATTTATGTGACTAATTTCATATTTAATACAGATGCCTGTATGTGCATGTAAATATATTTACAACTCAACTGCATGGAGATCAAGCTCTTGAAGCTGAACATCTTGCAAAGAATGTGTAGTTCCCTGGGGGTGATACACTGATTACACTTCCATTTAAAGAAAATTCTATCACTTCTCAACAGGTGTCTGTGTCTCTGTTTAAGAAGTAGATTTTTTGAGGATTTTAATTGCAAACTGATCCCCAAATGACTTAATGTTCCTGCATGCAGAGGGCAATTACAGTGAAGTTTAAAAAACTGAAAAAAGAAAGAATTCAGGCTCATATAGGTGTTTTCCAATATCCATCAGGAAAATAAAGCAGCTGCAAAATTTCATTAGTTAGCTGTTGTGGTTTATTTCTCACCCTCTACATTTAAGATGTGTTTTTTATGACTACATGTACAAGACCACAGTTCTGCTTCTTAGATGTTTTAGGAGCACAAGAGCCCATGGATCACACAAGTGATGACAGATTTCTTTAAATTTGCTTTTAGGATCTGAATCAACTCCTCTGATAATCTGTTGGCTTAGATAAATATAAGAATGCTTTATTTCAATCCCATGGAGCTTTTGTTAGTGGAAGCATAACAATTTCTCCCTCAGTTAGTCTCTCAGGTGGCTGCATCATCCAGCCAGAAGACTTAACTGTTCTGTCACTACTGTCAAGCCTTCATTAACTATATGCGTTAAGCACCAAATGGCAAACATGAGTCAGGACCAAAATCTATCAGCACTCAGTGAGTGTTTTCTAACTATAAAGTATCTGTACCATACTGTGAACTCTTGTGGTGGTGATGGGCCACAAAGTGCTACATATTCCTGGCCATATGTTCCCCTAAAACATGCAATGGTCTTTTACTCCATCTTCCATGGCTACGTCTCACCCTTGCCTTCACCTTCTTTCATGAATGTTGAGTTCTTGAGCCTTTCATTCATAACCAGCAGTGATCTGAGTTTTAAGAGTCACCATCTGAACTTGTCTGCAGATTCAACTTGGTTAATTAGCAGTACTCGCAGGCCACTCTTATTTTGCTCCTCATTTATATGCTAGTGTGCCTGCTTAAAGGCCTCATGAGTCTTCTGCATTTGTCTATCTTTATGACAAAGAAGGCATCTTCCACCCATTTTCCAGCTTCATCCTGCTCTGCTGCTAAATAGTTCCTGCATTAAAATTTCTCTCCTTGTGGGTGGTAGCAGAAAACTTCTTAAGGATGATGCATATATGGCTCTTGGTTGGTCCTCTTGATGCTATCCTGTAGCATTGGGGATGGATGGAAGGAAATTTGGTGGCTGGTAAGAGAAATTGACATTTGTATAGAAGAACAGGATAAAAGGTCCCATGAAGAAACTGTTTCTTCCTTTTGCTGTTGTAGACTGCCTTAGATATCCACGGTCACAGGAATAATGTCATGAAGTAAGAAAACATTATTGGTTACCTCCATTTAGTTGAAGGGCAGCCTTCAACTGGATTTCTAAAATTTAGCATACATATTGCTCAGTGACTGATAGATTCAAAGGTGACTGATGGTCAGCACAGAGTTTGGTTCTGCTGCTCCCAAGGGAGATACTCTCTGGATGTATTACAGCCTCCAGTGCTGATGGTGCCACCTAGCAAGAATGTAACTCCTCAAAGCTTCTTTGTAAAAATTGTATACTGTCTCACAAAATAAGCATATATACACTGTCCATACCTTAGTAAATGCCTGTTAAAGAAGTAATAATAAATTATTAACACATTTTTGCACTAGTTTTAAAAATACAATCATTAAATAATTCATAATTATTTACTACTTAATGACTGTGTAATAATTAGTGGATATTTGACTGCAAGCTATGCATGTTTATCCATTGTCTGTATTTTGTTAGGAATGGCAAGGAATTTACTATGCAAGAAGAAAATCAGGAGACAGTATCCAGCAGCATGTGAAGATAACACCTGTGGTCAGACAAGGAGGGTAACTAACTTGTCTGGAATATAACTGCTTTCTCATTTGTAGTGCCTTCTCTCTGTTTTCACCTTCTGTAGTTTTGACACGAACCTCCATGTATTTAGTAGCAGGGTCATAATATAACTGATAAATTCAAGCAATATGGAAAGAATATGTAAAACTGAGAAGGTCATGTTCTTTACTGACGTTTGTCCATTTCAAAATCATCATATGCTGGCTAAAAGAACTAGAGAGTTCCAACAATTAATGGTGTTACTGCTATAGATACCTGCAAGCTGATGTTTGAGTTCATGTTACCATGTATTTCTTTATGAAGGTATTCTGTATTATCCAAACTGTTGACCAGTTGGCTGAAAGAATGAGGAGCTGACACCTTTCAGTGTGTGCCTGGATGTGCACACACTCTACCATGCAGTGTGGGCATGCTGTCAAATTCTGCTCCCAGTTGTGCAGGTCAGTTCCTGCAGGAGTAAAAGGATCAGGCATCCTGGGAGAAAAAATCCTGGGAGTTGTTGACCAATTGTCTGTTTGGTATGGTGCCTGGTATCTTATTTCCTGAGGGTATGGAGACCTCTGCTTTAGAAAACAGCAGTGTATCACTTTACTGTTTGATGTAGTAACAGGTGATTATTTCTGTTGCTAGGAAAATAAGACACTTTGTGTCCCTGAAAAGGCTGCATTGTGCCAACGAAAACAACAAACAGGTATTATATTTCTTTCATGTAGTGATTTTCAATGCTTTTAGTAAACTGATGCTTTTTAATACAGAAATTGGTATGTTTCCAAGAAGATGTAACTTGTATTGCCAATGAGATTCTCACTGATTGTTTAAGCAAGCAAGAAAATTTTAGCCCTTTCATGGTCCGTTCTTTTTTTAGGACTGATGAGTAGAGAAAGAAGGGCATTAGCTCTCTGGAACAGGGATATAACAGTTGAGTCCTGCAGCAGAGTTGCCATTTGCTCCTGGTTCCCTCCCTCTGAAAGTGTCTAAAGCAAATTATTTTATTGCATGCTTGGCATCAAAAATACTCTAGTACATGTTTTGTGGAGTAAATAATTATGGACTTCTGTGAACAACACAATGAAATCTATCTTTAGCCTGGCCTATAGGGGTGAGATACAAAGTATGAAGCAGAGGAAACAGCTGGTGACATTTAAGACAGAGGATGTGTTTGGGGAACATGGTATGTTTCCATGTTCTTTAGGAGAACCACTTGTGTTTCTTTCTGTTAAAGCCATTCTTCTTGCAAGGTAGGTACTAAGAAATCAAGGGAGAAATCTGCACAACATTTGGAGGAACTTTGAAGGTCTGTTCCTGAAAAATAAGGCTCAAAATGTTATAAACTAACCTAATCTATGAACTGAAAAAATGTATTGGATTTATTCAGAGGAAAAAAACCCACATCAGTGAGTGTATTAAGTGAACTGATTTTCATGTGACTATTACCATGCGCTGAAGCCTAAGTAATGACTTATGCCACTTTTATCAATTTGAGGCTGGGGAGGATAGAGTCCAGTGTTTGCGCATTTATAAATTTAGAGTAGAAAAGTTGTTTCTCCTCTGAAGAATATCCTGTCCCAAGATAACTAACTGCCCACATAATTTAACTAGGTGTGCCTGAATTATGAAAAAGGTAATTTATGCCTTTTCTTCTTTTCCTCAGTAATCCCTGTAAGGATCATACTGTCACAAAAGTATATGGATGCTAAAAATGCCTAAGTGCAACCTTGCCTTAAAAGGTGGCAGCCAGACATTTCATGCTTACATGCTTTACTATAGTCAGGTGATGGATTTGGTCAGAGGGATCAGTCACAACAGATTATATGACAGTACTGGTTTCCTAAAAATTATGTGCAATGGCATCATCAAGCACTGAAGTTTATTTATCTTAAGTAGGAGACCTCTAATGAATACAGTTGAAAGATGCAATGCTTTTTGTTTTAGTCCATTTCAGTATTTCTGTTGGCTAATATCTAGATATGCCTTAAGATAATTTTAGAGGAAGACTTGAGAAACTGTAAGTTCTGCTCCATTATGTTGTTAAGAGCAGAAGACTTTCTTGTAATGGTGTAACAAAGGGACAAGTTAAAATGATCAGCAGATATTAAAATGTCATGTATTGAACATACTGTGTTTTTGTTTATAAGCAGGATGGAAAAGCAGCAGAAGGTTTAATCTGTGTTATTGTAGACCAAGCAATAAGTGTCAGCTTTCGTATTATGGAAATGTGACATTTAGATTCTAAGAAAAATTGAAAGATCTGTTGGTGAAGCTACTCAAGCATGAAGCAGAAGCATGAAGAATTAAGATTTCACATTTAAATTTTTGATGGATGAGGATTATTAAAAAATAAATGTTTCTTGGTCTAGATTATTTCTTTGAATTAAAGAAAGTTCTGGTGGATGACTCCTACTTCTGCCCTCTTGTTGTTGGAGACCTGTTTGTGTGATTGGGGTTTTTTTCTAGTCCATTTTATCAGTGACTCATGAAAGGATGCATGAAAAATTAGCTTAGATAGTACTAATAAAATGTAAAATTACTGTACAGAGAGGGAGGGTTATTTTTTGTGGTTATTTTATTATTTTTGTTTTCTTCCTGGAATCTGTCAGGTCTGGATGCATTTGTACTTGAATCACTATCCAAAAATGAATATCAGTTCTCCTGCAGGCACTGACATTACTCAGACTTTATGCTTAAGAGCACTACTCTATGATTTCTTATACTGCATGCCTGTTTACTTTCTTGTTATTTCTTATATGGAATTACACCTAAAGAAGAGTCTTTGCTTGAAAAAAACACTTTTTAAAAAATATCTGAATAGTAAATGTTGGAATTTAGACCTTTCTAATTTTTTTTGTATCCTTTTTCCTTATGTTAATTTTTTATTCTTGGTGCAACTTCAGCTCTACAAAAGTCTCCATGATGTGAAGTATACAGAAGACAATTCTCAGTCTTTATATATCACCATGCTTAGGGTCATGGCTGGGTGCTTTGCTGGTGTGAAATGCTGACTCTTCCCTCTGTCAAGTCTCTAAACAGAGCAGACAGCCAGTGACTGCTGACAGCTGCTTTGATGTTGCACTATGAATTGGATTTATAACCATCATTAATAATCCAGTCTCCTGTGCAGAGCTCTTACTTCAGGGTTAAGCTGCACTTCTCTTCATTCTGTTAAAACACTGTGCCTGATCCTGAATGTATCTTGGCACCCCTTCTATCTGAAAGTCTGTGCTGATTTGTGCCAACAGGGCCCACCCTAGCATTTCTCATATTAGGACCTATCAACAGGTGCCAACACAGGGCTGAGACCATGGTCCATACTGCTCAAGCTACAACTAGTTGGGCCCAGTTACTTCTGAGCTGTCACAGCATGTCTGCCCCATGTCTCAGGCAGGTTTCCTTGGTTCCAGGCAGTTCATTCAAGCTCTCAGTAACTTCTGCAGGCAGCTTTTGAACTAAAGGTGAAGAGCATAAGGGAGCAATATCTTCTGGTACTGTGTATGTTTGGAATAATCATTTTCTCTGAAGGAGGTGCTAAAGGACAGTTCTAAGCTTGTGATACCAGTGATCTGAACCAGATGCAACTGCTGTCATACTCTGAACAGGTTCTCGTGCCTTCTTTCTGGCCCTTCCCGTTACCAGCCATTGGACAACACCGCTTTGCAATGTCCAGCAGCTTCTGATTTTTCCATGAGGAAAGTATACCAAGGACATAGGAAGTGACTGCTTGACATCCCCTGCTGATTCAAGTAGCATAAGAATATGTACAAGCATCAGAGAACTTCGTAATGACAGTAATGGGCATGGGAGAGAAGAGATGATATATGTATTTTTCTGCTCTCTACCTTTGCTGCCTTCAGAACTGACCCATAATGCGTTATACTGCTTGCTCCTGTATACCTGTAATGAATGCAGGGGGGTTTTTTGCTGTATCTCTCCTGCAAACAGGGCAAGGTGAGAACACATATGGATTAGGCTGAAAAACACTTCTTACTAGTAACCTAGTTACTGGTTTACTAATGTATGTTACAGATTATGTGGGCCATTTAAATTTGCTCATTACTGTCAGATTACAGTAGAATTGGGAAGCTGTGTCCCACAAAACATGTTAATGACTGCAGTGCAGTGAAAGCAGGCAACCTTACAGTTAAATGATATGGGTTCTCCTTTCCTGTGCTCAAGAGCTGTGCTGCAAGAATAGATTTCCAGAGCCATTGGTATATACCACTACGGAATGAGGACAGAAAAACCATCCCATGTAGATCATACTGTTCCTGATGATGTGATTTGTAATGGGGATTTGGATGGGGAAACTTTCTGCTGATCAAATGAAAGAACTCTGTTTTATTTAGGTATTTAAATATTTTCAGCTGAAATTGTAATGTGGCACAGAGTAGCTTCTAAGCATCTGTGACTCTAGATGGCACTAGCAAAGTTTCCAATATAAGGAGAGTAATCATCTCAGCTACTGCCACTAGAAGCTATGTTTATGTGTAAATGTTTGTTCCCACTCAGGTGCCTTATGTTAAAATCCTCCAAATGTTAATGCAGGAAAGAAGTTTGAAAGAGGAGTCCTACCAAATAAATCAATAATATAATTCAATATGAATTAGTTTTTCCCCACTTTTAGCTGTCAACAGAGGAAATGCTTTTCATTTCTCCAGTCCGGACTACAAAAACATAAGAAGACCCAAGCTGTCTTGTAAATCTGTGGTAAAGAATAAGGACACAAATGGCATTTTAGTAATTTTATGATGGATATATTTTTAATTCTATGTAGTTCTATAGCGAAATTTTATTTTTCCAGCTGCATGTATTCTCTCCTGTTACATAGTTATGCAAATTATCCTTGTGTTGAGAATATCAATTCTTTTGTATTTCTAGTTCTTCACATGGTGGCTTTCTCCGTTTGAAAGGTTGCTGAAGCCTCTGCATTTCGGCCACTTTGGGAATAAGTACTACAGAGATTCTTGCAGAGGTACATGAATGTGTGGTTGCTGTTTTTAAACATAAGGGAGAGTACAGACTGCAATGATTTGGAGGAAAATAAGATTTTAACAATAGGGGTATTTTTGAGGCTGTCCCCAAGCATTTCATCCAGCCATTGCATTTGTCTGTATGTGCTAATTTCTCATGCTTTAGCAAAAGGCATGACAACTTGGTGCATGGTTAATTTTCACAACAATTGAATGCTTATAATCACTCCCAGTATGTTGGATTTTTCTTAAACATGGAGTACAAACAATTATTGCAGTTAAAAGCAAAAGCTGCCTGAGTCTGAATGTATTTGGGCTAGAAGAATGCAGAACAGGAATTTTCTCACTTGGTGTAATTTGTAGGTATTTAAACTCGGGCGTGTTCTGTGGTTGGTGGAGGACAAAAGGGACTTGCTTCAGCCCACCTGCCTGAGACCTCTCTCCAAGAGCAGGATCTTTAACAACTCCCTCAGACAAAGACAGCCTGAAAGACTGCTGTTTTCAGGCAGCTAGAATTAGTTGAAGCAACTCCCCTGTTTCAAAAGGTGTCTTGAATTCTTGGTGAAGCAGCTTTTAGGTCACTGCTAGACAAGTGTCAGTGTCTGACGTGCAGAGGTAACAATATCTACCCAACTTATGTGATCAATCAGATAATTTGATTAAATGTTCAGAATTTTATATGGAGAAGACTACAGAGGCCTTACTGGATGCCTTTTAAAAGCTTTTGTGTTGTATTTACAGAATCCCATTCCTTCAAATGCAAGAACAGAAAGAAAGACTCAACTGATCTAAAGTCAGTAACATCTCAAAGTAGTGATGGCAAGAAAGTAAACTGCCAAAAATCAGATTTTACAGTTGCCTAAGCAGGTATTACTCCATTTTTTATAACTGCCGTGAAATTCCTTTGTAATGATTTTCAAAGCAGTGCCCCCTCATGCATACCAGCATCACTCTACAGTGGAGGAGGAGTGGCTATGGGATAGGGGCTGCAGCTGAAAGGCTGCATGTTGAAGCATTAGCTACACCTCTCGTAAAAAGCTGCTGCTTGTTGTTTTAAAACAGCATTTTATTTTCATTAATCTATGGGACATGAACTCACCTATTGTTGCTCGTTGAGAGCAGTACTTCTGGTCCTGATCCTACTTGTGACTGGTTGCAAGTGCTTGGGGAGATTTCTTTCTGCCCAATACATAATGAGAGAAGCCTAGTTTATGGGGAGCAGGAATGAGTTTCGTTAGAGCAGCTCTGTCACTGAGATGAGAGACAAACATGAACACTCACAGGCAGAGCCACATCTGGCAGAGATCCATTGCAAACCAAGGAAGAATGCTAAGTACTAGGCATAAAGTCTAATATAAGTTAAGTATAAATACATTTCAACTTAGCTGAAGTGAGGGCTGGCTCCAAAGGAGGCAGACAACAGTGCAAGAAATTAAACAGCAAGGCAAGGTCTTGCAAGAAGGCAGACATAGGAGAAATTGGAGATGAAGCTAAATTTTGTCATGCTGTTCCTCAGAGACATCCTTCTGCACTCTTTAATTGCTGTCAGTTAATTTACTCACTGTGGCGTGTTAATGCTCTTTAATGGCAGTACTCTTCTATGGCACGGATTCACTGAATGACTGTAGAAGCCCCTATCACAAAGATGAGTCCTGAGCACTGCCTTTTCCACAAACTGAGTCTGGAACTGCTCTCAGAGGTAACTATGTAGTTTTTGTCAGGACAGCCAGGGGTTTCCTGCATCTTGTATACAACAGAGTAATTTAAAGCTTATTTATTTTCGTATCACTTTCTGCATCTCATTCTCTCATTACAAATCCTGTCATAACAAGGAGTATTAAAAAGAAGGGTGTCCTTGCTAGACACACTGCTTGTGGCAGGGACACTGCTCTGTGTGGCTGTGCATATGTACATGTGCTTTCAGTCTCATCTTTGCTTTTATAATTGGTATTTATAAGATACCATACAGAGGAGGGAACACCTGAACCATGTTATCTCTTTCCTAGTCTTTTCTTTGCTATCTATCTTATATGAACTCTACTGCCACAAACCAGCCACATAAATACTTGTCCTGCAAAGCAACATGCCTGCCATCTCCCACCCTCAGACTACTTTTTTCCTCTCTCCCTGTTCTGTTCCTGGCATCAAGATCTTTACTTCCCAGCTTTGTGTGCCTGTTAGAACAACTACCTCCTTTGCCTTCTCCTGACCCATACCCTGGAAAGATGCCTGTAGTGCCCTCAAATCAGCTTCTGGCTGATGGAAAAAGGCAGCACCAGGGCAAAACCAGGAACAGTATGTGGTGTTTCTGTGTCATTGCTGTATAGTCAGGCTGAGACACAAGGTGGGAGGCAAAAAGACAAAGCAGAACCCAGCTGTTACTGCTCTCTGCCCTTGGTTTTCATTATGAGAAATCAAGATATTTACAACCAATAAAAAGATATCTGAGTCACATCCTGGAGTTCATTTGTTTGTTTTTGTTCTCTGGTGATCGAATGATTCCTTCTGAGCAGCCCTCACTATGCTGAAGGACCAGCTGAAGGACATAGCTAGTTTTTGGTCTACTCACCTGCAACTACTTCAGATATTTCATGCCCATCTGCTTTCACATCTCAGGATTTTGCTAGTAACAAACAGCAGGTGAACTGAAGGGAATCAGAGCACAAATTTACAGGTTCAGAGTTTTGCCTCAAGAGCTGGGGGGAATTACATAGCATTTATTAAAAGGAAGATGCTATGAAAGTACTATAATCAGGGCAAGAATACATTTTTGTACTAAGAAAAACAGAAGTGTTGTTCACTTTTCCTCGTCTGCCTCCTTAATCTTTCAGGTTATTAACATAATTAATACTGCCCAGGAAGTCCCTTCACTGTAGCAGAGACCCTGGACAGGGCTCTGGAAATCCTATGGACAGAACTTTACTCCCCTCAATTAGGCACCAAAGATGAAGATCCTCACACAAGCAATCTTGTTGGCGGTCTGATGAATGTGAGTAAAATTAGTAAAGATTAAATACCTGGTACAGTGTTGTAGATCACAGTTCAGTCCTCTAATGTGCTGAAATTTCATAAGCAATGGGAAAGGGGCTTGTAATTAATGACTTGGTTTGGTCTCTTTGTTAACAGTAGGCAGCAGTAAGGTATGTCCACACCTCAGTCTGTTGGTTGCATTCATCCTCATACACGGGGGAAATGTGGTTGCCACTAGAAACTTCATTATCATTTTCCTGTTGGAGATATGTTTTAGAATGCCTAGAAGCCTAGATGGGACTAGAGGGATTGCTGTGCAGATTTTTAATATAAATCCCTGTTAAAATCCTTGTTAAAAAAATATAAAGTTAAAAATACATAATAGTGGAATAATTTGAATGATGAAATACAGCAGGTAACAGTGAAAGAGACCAGGAGGGCAATACACTGTATAGTCCTTACTGGAGATCTCACGCTACTGTCTCTTAGACCCTTTCATATCTGTTTTGAAAGGGTTTTGCAGTGCTACAAAAGGAGCAGTGCTTTTAGAACCCAGGAATACTGCCTGAAGTGTATGTAGTGGGTCTGCAATTAATGATACACTGATACTCTGCCCACTCTGTTTACGATCAACTTTCTCTTTCAGGGTTGTTTGAGAGGAGTATCAGCAAACGAGTATGAGTTTTCTAAGAGTAAGCCACCATTTTAAACTTCCCTTCTTTTGCAGAAGCTAGTGATACAGACCTCCAATCTAATGTGCAGTTGGATGTATGTCCTTGGAAACTGTTGTCTAAGTGTGTGCTCAACAAGTGCTAGACTGCCAGCACTATGAAGTTGAGGCAGGTTCAAAAGATCAAAATAAAGAAATTTTAAATACAGAAATTCAGACCAGGAGAAATCCAAATTTAAAGAAACATTTACCAATCTTCTCAGTTTATGTCCCTCTGTAATAATCACAGAATCACAGAATGACCCGGGTTGGAAAGGACCTCAAAGATCATGTAGTTCCAACCCCCCTGCCTAGCAGGGCCACCAAACACATTTACTAGATCAGGTTGCCCAGGGCCCCGTCCAACCTGGCCTTGAACACCTCCAAGGAAGGGGCATCCACAACCTCCCTCGGCAGCCTGTTCCAGAATCTAACCACTCTCCGAGTAAAGAACTTCCCCCTAACATCCAACCTAAATCTTCCCTCCTTCAACTTGGATCCATTACCCCTAGTCCTGCTATTGTCAGCCCTTTCAAAGAGTTTACTCCCTTCCTGGGTGATAATAATATAAACTATATGCATTATAGTCTTTTGCAGACTTTTTAATGTAAGGAAAAGAGTTGTTTTTCTCAAAAAAAGAGTTACCTAAATGGAACTCCACATGTTTGGAAAGAGAAATAATCCAGAAATGTTGTAATTCCCAAAATTCATTTCAACAGATACGAACATGAGCCATAGTCACCTTTCAGTGCCACATACCACCAGTGATGTTTCTCTGTGCATCACACAGATTCTGGATAATGCTGGGACTTGAATATTTTTGAGTTGGAGGCTGTTACAAATAAAAGATACTGGACACCATTTCCTGGGTGCCTACAACAAGGTTGTTGAGGAGCTCTAGCAGAATGCACTTTGCTCTGGAAAAACTGACACAAGACACCATACATCTCTGAGAGGTGTCATTCTTTTACTCTGTATGTGTTGATGCCACTTGCCCTATTAAGATGCCAGGCTCACACCATGGTCAAGATCAGGCCACAGCAAGCCCTGTGGAGTTGACTGTCTCTCCTGATAATATCTGCAGGTCTCCAAGACTGTTTCCCAATTTTATTTTGCTTGACTCCCAGGTGACACTGTTTGGCACAGTCTAGTGTTATTATTGACCTGGGTATGTAGCTCACTTGGGAAAGCATCAGACTCCTAATCTGAGGGTCAAGGGTTCAAGTCCTTGTCCAGGTATCAGGCTTGTCAGAGTTGGACTAACAGTTGGACTTGATGATCTGATAGGTCCCTTCCAACCTAGATGATTATGTGATTACATGGTGGATGTCCCACAGGTGCCCCTTTCTCAAGATGATGTGTAAATGGTCATGCTAGAAAAAGCAAGCCTCTCTCCTCCCTCACCAAAATCACCCTATGATTTAGTAAGCTCTGAGGCAACTGTGGTTTGATTCTAGGGATAAAAATCTGGGATGGAGGATAAACCATTGATAGAAGCTGAAGCCTGAGATTTTAAAGCATAAAGTGAAAGAAGACACCAACAGTTTTGTGGTCATGTAGACCACAAAGTAACATGTCATCCACAGAGGAAAGTGATTTTAATTCCAAGATGCAAAGAATTGGAAATACTACCAGTTCTCTTCTACTCTGAAGAAAATAGCTACATTTGAAACTTGCATTTGCTAAATTTTAATTTGTAGGCTTTTGATTATGCCTTTCGAGTGAAAAATTCAACAGAAAAATGGGTAGGACCCTGCCACAGGCAACACAAAGTAAATTACTTTGGATTTAAGTACCAGTATGATTCGAAATTTCCCTCCCATCTTACCTGTTTCACACACAGGCTCACTGCTGTCCTCTCCAGCATTACATACACCAGACATCAGATTCCCTCTGTAGCTGGCAGATCACTGCTGATAGGATTCAGGACATGGTAATTCTTCTTAGTCCAGCCCATGCCCACTGCTTGTTATCATTTGGAATTCACAGGTCTGGGGTGGTTACTGGTGCCAGACTCCTGCCATTGTGTCCCATCTCCCTAAAGCTAGAGGATTTCACAGGAAATAGTAGCCCAATGATAGAGCTGCTCTCAAGTGCCTCAATATACTTTGCATATTGCCAACTTCAAATAGTCAGGAAGAAGAAATCTGCAGCCCCTTACGTCACAGGACTATCTGAAACCATAAACATTTGATGTTCTTTCTCTTAGGGCTTTTTAGCCTTTCATGATCAAAGTCTGCTTTTTCATCACAGAAAATTGTATTTTTGATTAAATGACAGATACTTTTCCATAGAAGACCTCAATAATTCTCTTTCAAAAGAAGAGCTTTCTATAACTTTTTCTGAAGCCACAATAATTAGTGAAACTGCAGTGGAACTGCACTGTTTCTACAAAGCATTAAAATAAAATCTGAAAGTATGACAGATGCAATAGCTTGCAATCATGACCAAACTTGAGATTTTATAGAAGTGCAATTTAAAAACTTATCATTTCCTTCTTGCCTTTTATTTTTAAGGTCATGTTGATTTCTTTGTCAAAACCACCACTGTTTAGAAAATCCCAAGTTTCCTGCTTTACATCTGTGCTTTTTTTCTATTGCTTTTCAGGACATTAGTGTATTTGGGCTTAAAAATTTTTGCCCGATTTGGGGTCTCTGAGTTTTTAAACTGTTCAGAAGCAACACTACGAGCATGGCTTCAGGTGATTGAAGCCAACAACCACTCCTCCAATGCACACCACAACTCTACGCATGCAGCAGATGTCCTGCATGCTACTGCCTTTTTCTTCAGGAAGGAGACATTTAAGGTATAACCAGCACTTACGAGTCCTTTGGGCCAGGATTTCAGTATTTTCAGTATCAGGACATTTGAGAATGGTTTAAAGATGTGCCAGTGGAGGTTGAGACTGGACATGTGGAACCATGTCTTTACCCCTCCCTTTCCTCTCCTCATCCAACATACAAGCTGTGTAGGAGCAGTCAGTACAGAGGCATTCAGGCAGAAACACAAAATGAAAGGGCACCACCACTAGATTTGTTGTAAAGATACTGCTTAGGTAACAAGATAGTAAGAAGTTTCATTAAGGAATGTGCAATGCAGGCTGTGAACTGGCTGTCCTTTACAATGACAGAGCTGTATTAGTCATCACACGCCACTGGCATTTCAGCTCACAACTAAAGACAGCAAATGCAGCATTTTCAAAAACATTGATAGGTGGGTTTGTTGAAGAGAGGAGTGTGTGTGTGCTGGATGCTCATGTGGGGATTTTAATTTGGGGCAGATTGAGAGCATATCTTCTAAACTAGAAGATAAATTTCAATAGAGTCATTAACACAACTTCTAGAATCCTCATTAGAAAGGATTTTTGAAAAGGCTTTAATTTTCCTCACCGACTTCCAATTTGTATTTTTTGGAGGAATTGAGAGATGCTTGATAATCTTCTATGGCATGGTCTACCTGGCAGCCTCGAAGCTGCATCTTGATCTAGTGCCTTGTCATTCCAGCCAGATGCTACACACTTCATTTGCATGTGGCCCTTGCTGGCAATGATGCATTCACAGGGGATAGAAAGGTTTTTGTGAGAGGGAGCTGAAGCTTTGGAAGAGGAGGAGGAACCATGCTGCTGGGTATCCACCTAACCTAAGAGTTCCCATTCCACAGCCCAGTTTTTGCAGGGACAGGGTGGGCGAGAAAGAGGTATGAAAGGGAAAGGGCCTACCCCCAAACCAATAACAAACAGCCAGTAAATTTATCTACACTTTTGGTTTTTGAAAAAAATCCCAAGATTTTCATTCCAAGTTAATATGGAGTGAAATGGAAATGTGCTGGTACTGTTCTTGGAGAAGATGTCTTAGTGTTGCAGCATTATGACACTGAATTGTAAACCTTGTAGAGGTTTGGATTTCATTAGGTAAAAATAAGAGGAAAAAAAAAAACCAATGCAGAGCTACAGGAATGCAGAGAAGCATGATCTAGTCCATTCCTCCAGTCCCACATGCTTCATAACTCTGAAGGTGCTGGCCTACATGGAAAAGGCCCTAAGCAGTGTTCTGCATCACTGTCTGATAGAGGGTGAGGAAAGGACAGAGCTCTGTCTGACAGGTTTGTGAGAAGAAAATATTTTTCTTTCCTAGATATCACTACTGGATACTGCGCCAGGCCATTACTGATATGGTTTTGGCAACAGAGATGACAAAATACTTTGAGCATGAGAACAAATTTGTTAACAGCACCAACAAGCCTATGGTATCTGAGACCAGATCACATGTAAGTTGCTTGCAGGACTTTATGCCCTCATATATTTCAATTAATTTCTTCTTACAAGTAGGAAGTATTGCAGTAGTTCTACTACTACTTTACATTGCATTTTCATTCATGGTGTATTAATTTGCATTGCAGTAATGCCCAAAATGCACAATTGGATTTGTGACTTCACACCTTGAAGTGTGGAAAAAAAAAACTTTTATGTTCTTGTTTTCTGTGTCTAACTTTGCCTTTAGCTCATTCGTTTATGTCTTGGTTTCAAAGCCATCTGGTGTTCACAAAGCATGTGGATGGGTGCAAAATTCCTTGCATGGAACCGGGTCAGAGCTTTTGCCTACAGTTCTTCTAACAGTGGGATTTACTTAAGCCTGGGGTTGAACGTACCCTGGAAGTTTTGCAGCTGTGTAATATGGAGCCTTCAAGCCACAGGGAATAACTCTATTGCACCATTGGACCTCTCCACTCTAGCCCTATCCCTGATTCCTATCAGTTACACATCCTAATGCTCCATCACCAGCCAGGGAATATTTCATAAGATGCCAATGAGTTTCCTAGCCCAGGCTTGTCTTTACCTTCTCTTGTCATCTTTCAATGCTGTGAGTGCTCCGTGACTTATCCAGGGCAGCATTACGCACCTAAGACATTGTTATCTTCACAGCTCATTACAAACAATGCTTTTTAGAAATACTGGGAAAAAAAACACCCCAGATCAGTGATATTAAAAACAAACAAAAGCAGCTTCTGACAGTTGTCCCTAAGTGGACAGAAGCTCCCCATCAGTGCGTGGCATGGAATTGCCCTCTCAGGTTTCTCTTTCCTTACGTGTAGAACAGATAGTACCTTGCTACACCCATTTCCATAAAAGCCCTCGGAGCTATCACTGGGAAATGTTTCATGCTTCTCTCTCCAGCTTCAGCATTTTGTGAAATGTTTCCTCCATCTCATCCTTTTAAAAGCACTTTCATTTTCTGGCATTTCCACAGCGGCCTGCAAGATTTAGATGCACAAGCCTCACTGAAAGCATGGTGTTCCCCAGCTCTGGACACATTTCTGAATGCTCCCTTTTACCCCATTTATGCATTCATTCCCAGCTTCCTTCTTAAAAGTGCTTTTAAATGCTCTCCATACATTCTACTGAAATCAGCTTTTCTAACCTATAGAAGACATTGTCTTTGACTAGCTTTGTATTACTAGCTCATAGCAGAGACTTTCGAAACACACAAGAGCTGGAGAGCCACTTAAGCATAGAGCAGAATTTTTCCCCAGTATTGGGTTGTTCTGTGCCTTACTATTATAACAGTGGCTCTTACTATTTTTGATCTTGATCAGTGGGGTTAGTTTGGCAGCTCTGTGCTGTGCTACCCATGCTGAAGAAAATTAACTAGCAAATATAAATTTAGAAGGATTAATGCCTGAATTGGGAAGAGTAACTACAAGGTATCTATCCATAAACCACAAAGACATAAATTTAGTCCAGGTGGTAAAAAGTATTTATATTCAGTTTTTGATTCAACAGTTGAATTTAGCAGTGAAGAGAGGCCATAATTACACAAATACATTATTTTGAGAATAGCGTTAAAGTTATGGTGAGCTGAGGTGGAGGCTTTTTATTATTTTATTTATAAAGAATATAATATATTTATTCTAAACTGTTCAAGACCCAGAGGGTGATGCCACAGTAGATTGTGACATCTACTCTGTCACCTCCACCTGCTCACCAGAGCAGTCAGGAAGTGGTTTGGTACTTCACTGCCTGCCAAAAGAGATTTTCTGCACTCAGTTCTGCATTTTCCTACTGTACTTCTCATAAATTATCTGAGCCTTCATCCTAGCTGGTAACTTAAGACCAAAAGATATTCCAGGCCAAAGGTTCAACATCCATCACAAAGAAGGGCAACTTTAATTGCCAATATACTGGAACTGAATGAAACAGACCTGCTTCTCTGCCTGTGAAAGAGACAGCCAGCTGTGCAAGTCACTTCATGCCTCCCTGCATCTGCCTCAGTTTTCTTGTCTGGGAATGAAAACCAAACTCCAGAAATTCACCTAAATTAATCATTACCCTTCTAGATTTAAACACTCATCTGGGAGGATGGTTTTTATCAGCTTGCTCTCAGTGGATGGGGTCACCTTGTTCTGTTCCATGAGGTAGGATGCAGAGAAAGCAATCTCAAGGCCAAAGCTGAAAGTAAAATTTCTCATCTGCTTATCCTGATTTTGGTCTGTTCACTTCCTTCCCCACAGCAAGTGACAAACTCTTACTTAACAGAAGTGGGCTAATACAGCCTACCTGCATACACTATTAAGCTCAAAGACAATCTGAAAAACAAAGAACATGATTTAGTACAATCAACTCAATCACCTTAAAGGAAGAGACCCTTGGTAGATGCTTTACCAATAGAGTGTATCTGAAGACAGTGGCACTTCTGATTTAAATATTGTATAAATATTTGTATATGCATGTGGGACTATTTAAGACTGAATTACATCCCTGTAAGTTTTGTAACTAGAACCATTCAGCTGAATAGGTCTTTTTCTCTACCAAGTATTCACTTTTAAGTGAATACTAAAAAAGAGTTACATAAGTAGTGTCTCTCATAGTACAGGGAGAAGAGATAATAAAAAGATTACGTTCTTTCTCTTTAGTTATAACCAAACCAAGTTATATAACCTTCCACTACAAAGTTTTAGCAACAATGCATAAACACACACCTTACATACAACTGTACACTGAAGTACATCTCAACTGAAATGAGGTAAAAAAGAGCCAAAGAGAAACTGATTCCCCCAGCTTATACTGGGGTAGTCAAAATGCAACACTTGTTGATGAAGACAAGCTAAAACAATGCAGACTGACAAACAGAAAGACTCACATTTTCCTCCTTGAAGTTCAATACCATATACCCAACAGCTTGTTATCATTACATGTAATTCAGATGCTTTCCTTATGCTGGTCTACAAAATGGCCACTCTGAGAAAGAACATGCAGCTGGATTTAACACTGACTTAACCTTCCCAAGTTGGAAGGAGGGGTTAATTTTAGAACTTCTGTACTCTTCTTACATTTTCAAAATATGCCATTTTGACCTCTATACTCAAATAACATTTGTTGTACAAGTTGACTGAAGTGGGTGAAGATAACCAGCTTAAAAATTTTCAGTCCCTCTGCCAGGAATACTGAATCTTGCAGGGAAGTCTGGGGCAAGACTCAAGAGGACAAGATTGGCTTGTGGGAGACAGGGGGCAGGCTGGGGGAAGCAAATCTAAAAGGCTATTTGGTCTCTTCTTGGAAGAGACTAGGAAGTCTCTTCCTTTCACTTCTGTTCTTGTCAAGATCCATTTAGTCCTTCGTTCTAATGGCACTTTCTGCAGCCACTGGATTGTAAGTCTAGAATTACAGCCTCAGTCTTCTCTAGTGAAAACAGTTCTCATCAATTCAAAGGGAAGAGATGGCACTGAAAAGCTACATGACATTCACACCTAAACTGTTTATGTGCTGTACCTTCTGAGTAGACCTGAGGACAGTGACCCTTCCTTCTACATGGTTTTAATACCACTAAGTTCCCAAACTCGACACTCCCCTAGCTCTTCCCTTTCAAATGTTAACTTGCCAATCACTATCTCATCCTATGTAGCTTGCAGATTACTGCTGCTATCTCAAACGTGATGAAAAAGGCATTGGGTACTTAGAGGCTTTTAATTTCTAAACTCTAAAATACTACTTATTCTTACAAGCTTGGTGTAGATTTCTTTGCAGTTAAACCTTAGCTGAGATTTTAGCATTCATCTGGCAGAAGTGTTTTCCTAGTACTGAACACAAAGTTTCACCCTGAAAATCCATGGCAAGGCCAGTGCTTTTTATTAGATACAAAATAATTTGATGAAAGCACTATGGAAAGACTAAGCTAAACCACTCACACTTCGTATTAGACATGATAATAGTGCTGCGTAAGCTCGCAGTAAAGCTGCAGCTATTGCAAGCTTGCAATATTACAAGCAAATCTGTGATACTACACCTTGTTTTTCCAAAAATTTAAAGGATTTTCATAAATTGTAATTTTTGTTTAACTTCCACCCAACATATATTTAAACATCAGGAATAATATAAAAAAGTATTTAATGACTCATCATATTTCAGAAGAAATTCCTTTCTACTGGCAGAGTAAGCCAAAATCAAGTTTCAACATGCACAATACTCCTTCAAATAGGGCAGCAGCAACTAATATATCAATAATAGTAAATAACATTAAATGTAAACCTTATCAGTAGCCACATTTCCAGTAGCTCAAGACTTTCCACTCACATATAACACATTTAGATCTGTGTTGTACGTTTTGGGCAACTTAAAATTTGTGCTGCAAATCACCATTTTGTGACAATTTTTGAAACAGTGTTAAACTTCGGAGTGTTGATTCTCGTTCACCATCCTTCCACAAAATAATGAGATGGTCAGCAGA
The DNA here is from genome assembly GCA_013400935.1 of Turnix velox. Taxonomy (NCBI): domain Eukaryota; kingdom Metazoa; phylum Chordata; class Aves; order Charadriiformes; family Turnicidae; genus Turnix; species Turnix velox. The sequence goes on from VZTY01027952.1 coordinate 27,639, forward strand.
GCATGTAGCCAGTCCCAGTTCACCAAAGTACAGGAACATCTGCAACAAAACAATTATCACCTCAGTGCTCACACAAGATTCCCAGCATGCTGTTCAGTGTACAGCTGGACTAAACAAAGACATGTCTAAAAGGGTTCTGTTTGAACACAAGCAGACAAAATTACAATGCATACTTTATGTTTCATAATGTCATACAATTCCTACATGAAAATTACTCTTAAACAACATTCCCACTGAAAGATTTCAGTTTGGAAAAAGCAGTGAAGCCTGAAAGACAGGAAAGTTAAAGTACAGAATACTGAAGAAACTTGTTTCATGTCAGCAGAAGAGTAAGTGACTTGTGCAAACTCTTATCCCTCAGTTTCTTAAGAACAAAGCCACTGTGCTGCTCATTTGGGTACACTGTCCCCTTCCCACACATCACCCTGCCTGGAAAGATCAAAGTGTAAACAAGTATGACAGCCATCAGCATGTGCCTGGTCACAAAGAGGAAGCCAAATTGCAAAGCCAAATTGAAGTACAGCAGTACCAGAGGGATTCTAGAAGAACAAGTTGCTTAGCCATGCTTGAGTTCAGAGACCTGCACAAGCTGCTACACACAAGCCACTAATTGCAGTTCAACATGAAAGCCAATGGAACTGGGGCATATGATGCTTGCAGTGTTCTGACTGTTAAGCCTGTTGAAGGGATCTGCCCAGGGAACGCATTCAGGCCAAGCACTATGTCCACAAGCTCTGGGAACAGGTATGCAATTCCAGTAGAAATACTCTGACCAAGCCCACATCTTTGACAGTTGCATTTTAACATTACTCAACATTTCCACCTTCAACTGCTCCAGTTTGCCCAGAGTTTGAAATAAGAATTTCTCATATGTAGAACACTACAAGAAATCGCATTCACCATCATCTCAGATAATCTTTGGCTGTGCAACAGTAAATATTTAACATAAGCGGCACACATTCTTTGCCATTACTTGCCAAATTACACATTCTCTTCCTTAAAAAGCAACTTTCCATACTAATAATAGGGCCTCTTTCAACAATTCTTCAGGAAAAAAAAGATGGTAGAAGGACAAAAATTGCAGAAATCGCATAGCAGAAAGGTTCACCTTATCTATTCGTGAAAACTTGCAGTATTATTGAAGAGCTTTCAGGTTTTGGTAGCAGAATTTCTTAAATACAGTCAGTTTCATAAATACTTATGAGCAAACTACTCCAGAACCACACTGCTCACTGCTCCTTCCAAGAATGTGTACAGAAGTCTACTTTGAGAAAGTGGTATGCTTGTTTCTCCAACACATTTGTTAAACACAAAAAGATGTGAAAGGAAAATGCCACTTAAAACAAAAACTTAATTCTACTAGGCAGACAGAAGCACAGGATGGTACCTGGTTTAAAACCAAAAAGACCTCCTGAAAGCTCACACCACAGAGGACTAAGAAATTCTTGTGTGGATTTTGCTTCACATGAGCCCTTGTTGAGATTGTAACTTAAGACAAAATCTGGAACATGCAGTTCCCAGTTGTACTGTTTTCAGTCTATAAACAAATATCCCACCGGATCAGCTATAGCACATATATATGTATCTGCACTTGTGACAATTCTCAGGCATCAGTGTTTAAGTTCTTATTAGAACTTTAAGTCAGTACACAGTATTGTTTTCCCTCTCCACTAAATATACCACACAATCAACATGTTCCCAGCCTGCAGAGCCAGACATCTACATCTGTTTAAGAAACCCTCAAAACTAAATTAGGAAGTGAAATTCACTTCTTCCTTGTTCCCACTTGAAGCTGGCTTACCTGCACAGCTGATGAATGACCAATCAAATCACCCAGCAGCTCCAAGAAATACACAGGTGTATTCTCCTGCGTCTTCTTAGCAGCTTGGTTTGCCTGTTTGTTTGCCCTTCCAAATCCCCACATGCTGAAAAACCCTGTAAAAAAACCCCACTTTTATTTTGGCAAAAATCACAAGAAAATTAGCCATAGATCAAATAAAAAAATTTCTACGAGACACAAAAGCTCATCACTTTTTCCAGTCCATAATAACGTTATCTAGAGTGCCTGTCCAAGTCCACATGTACACCCAGGCCTTCTTCAGTTTCTCTCCCACTGTCCAAAGCCACAACAATCTGTTATCGCTTGGTTGAATGTAAGACATTATTCTCTTTTAACAAAGCCTGTAATGTAGGCCTCTCTGCTCCTATATGATGAATAGTGGGCTTTGCATTACAAGTTATAAATGCACTTTTCACCCCTCTCTACTAGCAAACCTGTTGAAACTGGTTCAGCTGGCAACTGCTGTTTTTCTCGGAGCTCCCAAATGCGCACACTGCCATCTTCTGAACAGGAGATCAGCTGCCTGTAGAAACAGTTGACAAGCATCACTAGCATGGATACTTACTTGGTGAAGTTTCCACAAAACAGACAAGTTTGCTAGCAGGAAAAAATACAATGGATTTACAGAAGACATGGGAAAAAATACATTTTCAATCTCATTTTAAAAGCATCTAACTCTAGAACAAAGAACAAGTCTAGACTCTGCAAACATAGTTCCGCTAAGCTTACTTTCGTTAAGCAAGAATGTATTTGTTTGTAATGGAAAAATAACAAAAGGAAAGATACTCCTTTGTGTTACATGTTTATAATAGTGCATGTATTTATAAGACCAAGGGCCTAATTTTTATCTGCTGACTGATTTTTGCTCCACTGATTACAAATAGATCTAACAACGTAACTATCAGATTACTTGTATGCAGATTTTTCAACCTGGCTGTCAAAATGAGTTCCAGCAGAAATTTAGCACTACTGAAAAACGGCTATTCTCTGTTAAAACATTTCAATGGTCACAAAATATTACTTACTATGCCACAGGCCTTTGCTTTATGTAAGTAAAATGCTGTTAAGCTGTATTTTCACAATGTAGCCAAGTGGGATTATGAAAACTGCCAAGATACATTATGCACACTGGATTACACAGTTTTTTCACATTGAATTACAGTGATTCATTTTCAAAAATCAGCTGAATAAGATCTGATACCAGCAGGTCGAACTGAAGATCAGGTCTCTGCCCTGGAAATTAGATGGAGCTTTGCAGATTGTCTCTAGCCACCCTTCCAAGTTGTGAATTTCTTTACTGCATTAACAAAATGTATCATGTCTCGTACCTGTTTGGAAGCTTCTCAATGCGCAGAACAGAGGAGTCATGAGCAGTTCTCTGGGAGGCAATCACACGCTTCATTTGAAGGTTATACACATATATGCCTTTCCCAACAGCAGCAAACACAAACTGGAAAGAAAATTCAATGAAACAAGTTACAAAAACAGATACTGAAAGATCACTCTGCATGTAATGGATTTCCAGCAGTACCATGATACCATCCTGCATTATCTAGCTTGTTTCTGCCCTTATGTTACTACTTCAGGTCAACAAAGTGTTCTGCATTGTTGGGATAAAGCAGTAACACAAGGACAAAAATAAAGTAATAGAAAAAACCCCGAATTTCATTGAGGAAATTTCATCCACTCTATACTAATAGCAGTTTAATTTTTTGAATTTTCATTCTGTACTCTAAAGTCTAAGTGGCTTTGACAAGCACTTGGGCTCTACTGTACAAAAGGAATACTGCCACAGAATGGTATTACACAATATTGTGTAAAAAATCCTGGAACTACTTTGCATTCAGTGCTCTTCAGAAAAGTGCAGGGATTCCATCTCGTAACCTTCACAGCCCTAAGAATTCACAAACACTCTGCAGATCATTACACTTGGACACTCTCATGACATGTAGTGTTTTTAGAGAAGACAAATGTACAATTGTGTACATGATAAATATTTGGTGGTAAACAGTGGAGCGCAAAATGCTTCCATTCAGCACATATTGAAGTTTTGAAGATACCTCATTTAGGTAATGGTATGCTAGATATTTTCCCTGAGTGGCCTGCTTCTGTGTACAAAGCACAAACATTAATGCTTCACAGGCAATTCACACTATGCACTTGTCAATGCTTTATAAAGGCAGTATGCCAGTGTCTTTGACCAAAGCTTCCTACAGTGTTTTGATGCTGTTCAAAACTCTGTTCACATTTTCACTAGGATTCATCTTGGTTTTGTCTTCTTATGCATACCTGTGGTGGGAGCTCCAACAGCTCTAAAACTAAGCCTAGATTTCTGATACAACTGTACCAAATCAAGTTATAGAAATGGAGCACATTTTACTTTTTTCCTTATTTTGTGTGAGGCTCAATTCTGTGGCCACATCACTCTTCTATTCCTAGATCTCAATTTCTTCTCCCTTACAATTTTCCACTTCCACTTTTTGAGACAGGCTCTTAGTTTTTATACAGTCTTACAGATTTGCATAAGATGCTCTTCACATATTACATTTCCCCCTCATAATCCCCTGGCTCTGTGCAAGCTCCAGTAAAACTACTGTAATCTCAAACCCAAGAAAATAACAGATGGCAAAGCATTAACTGCACACCTATTGTAGTAAGCACATTATACATACATATCAGGACAGCAGATGTACTTTGTCCTTTGTCTCCTAGTACAGACAAACCTTAACCATTCCATTTGCTTTTGAACAATATTTTGCCTAGCAAATGAAGCAGGTGCATCTTCAACTACCTACACGACTAGCAAGACCTCATGAAAACAGCATTTTAATTTTTTTTTTTTTAACATGAGTGCCCTCCTTTTAGACACCAAGTAATAAATTAATTCACCATAGGAATACCATTTTTCACTATTTCTTAAGTAGGAACTTTATATTACAGATAGCTCTGTCCTGTAATCACCTCTATTGCAGGACATAACACGAGGATGACCTTTTCTTCTCACCATTCAGAAAACTCACATCTGAAGAGAAGCAGCAATATTTATATACTTCTAAGCACAGACATAGGCCTACTCTTTAATTTACTTCAGAGTTCCCGCAGCTTTAACTGTCCAAGAGGCACATTATTGTGCAACCTGCATTTCCAGAACCACAGAATATGAACGATGTATGCCATCAAAACCCACATCCCCTGTTTGTTTTTCTCTAGTGGTACTGTAAACAGCTAATAAATCTTAGCCAGTCAAAAAGAAATGCTACTGTGACAGTCCATTATATTAGTTCTCATACCATCAGTATGCTTAATGACCAAATTTTACATATGCTGTTGATTGTATAAAAATACCTGTGCATGTTTTAAAGAAGCCTCTCGTATTAAAACAAGCCAACTGAAAACATAGAACATTTGGCCTTCTGTGGTAAGTCTATACTACCTTACTTCAAGTAGTTTACTATTTTTAAAGCTTCTTACTTCCTCATCAGATGTTAAGTGTTGAACTGAAGTTTCATTTGGGTTTTGGGATAACTTTATTTCTGGCTGCACATCCGGATGGACAGAAGAATCCCAGAACTTGCACTCAAAAGCTTGCTTTGTCCAGTCAAGTGCATCCCAAACAATTAACTCACCCACATGAGAACCTGTCACAAAAGTCAAGTCTAGATGGAGAAAAAAAAAATAGAAATCTCATGATATAAATTTAAAAAATCCATTTCACAGTTAAAATTTTAAATTTTCCCAACAGGAAAAATACCCCGCTTTCTATTCCCATGATTGAAACTGTGTTTTTTGTGCCTTTTCTACATCATTAACTGTCAAATCTCATTATACTGCTAATCCATAAATAAGCCCTTTATTTCACTACCTTAGCAGCTACATGAAGATACACAGTTTCACTCCAGAGAAAAGTTTGGTCTCATTAAAATCGCCACAGTTGAAATATCTCACTGGTAACTAAGAAAACTAGTAACATCACAAAAAGAACTCTTACCATTGACACTGACTAGTGACAAAATATTATCCTGATGGTCAACAAGACGTTTTACTTCAAGGACATTCCAACCATCAGACCCATCATTAGAAGGAACCAGCCTAAAAATTACTTTAGAGATAGAGAAAGAAATTGTCTAAATAAGCTTAACCACTCATAATAAAATGTAGATGTGCTTAAATAAAACATCATTTACAGAAAGACACAAACTAAGATATATTATAAACAAGACAGTACAAGATATACAAAGCCACTTATGACTAGTCACAGCACCAAAATAAAAGGGAATAAATAATTTCAGCGTTATGATTACTGCCTCTTACTACAGGAACTATAGGGTAAAATACTTCAGGATAGAAACTCGGAAAATCAGAGAATCATTCATTGTCAGAAATAACAGAAAGCAAAGGTGAAAAGTATTCATTTACTTATCCATAAAGATGTCTAAAGTGAAAATGTTCTCTTCAAGGCTTATCTGACTGAAAATATTATTCCAAAGGAATTGTTATAAAAAACCAAGAACACTTAACATAAGTGCAACATACTCACTTAGTTCTTTGCCCACAGCTGCAGCAACACAGTTTTTAGGTAATTCAACCAAAGCACTGATACCTTTCAAAAATTATGAGATAAAAAGAAAAAAGGATATTCATTGGCCACAAGGAAACATAAGAAAACATAGCAAGCTGTTAATTCCTTCTTAATAGAAGTTCTCCATAGTTCCTTCCACTTATGAGTTATTATCAAAATAAAAACTTATTGTCTCAAGTGAAAGCTGAACAGCATTAGACATGAACTCATTACTTCAGACAGAGTTTTGGTCTAGACTCTAACAGCATTCTGAAGATTCCATTTGAGGAGCTGAAAATCAATGATTTTTATTCTAAGAACAGTTAAGATTATTATATCCTAATGCTGGACAATATCCAGGACACTGTTGTAATTAAGCATTAAACACATGCTGTATTAAAGTTATTAGATACTGATACTACTGCAATAAGCATGATATTAAGATGTCATGCAGAACCAGCGGAAGAAGAGTAGGGAACAAAATAAAATGTCTAGCTCGGCATTACTTTGATTTCATCTTGCATAGAATTCCCCCAGTCTCTGCAGCCCTATTAAAGTAAGGAATTAATTACTCAAGGAATAAGTAATCTGTCTCTTTCCTAAAAAAGGAAGCAAGAGATTAGGAGGGAAGACAGGACCCATGCTACACATCCTATTGACACCTTCAATAAAAGTTTCCATAACACATTACCCTAAGCACTACAGCACCACTTCCAACTTGTAAGTGGCATGGCATGCCATAGTGAAGCAAAAGAAGTACTCATATCCTCAAAGATTCAGGTGGTTTTGTCTACCACTATTTGATTCTATGACCCAAAAAAATAGAAAATAATCATTCCATCTTTGAATACAATTCACAGCTTTGTAAGTATCTTTATAAAGGGTGGAAATACTATGCAACAATTTCATTTGCATGGACAGACAATACTTGAGTTTATTAATAGAAAAGCATGATTGACACTGAGATCTGATTATTTTACTGTATTTACACCAAAACCTGCATTTTTATCAAAAACTACTGATTCTTGATTAAAAAAACACCTTTACTACTCTATCACAACAAAGCTTTTATTTAGAAATAATAAAACTCCCATTCATCCATACAGAAAGCCAATCTCTGGTCCATGTTACAGTGAACAGCTGAATAAATCATAAATCTGCATCATCATACAGATCCATTTTACTTGCACTTTAACAGGTATGAGTCATTTACATTTTTACCTGCATCGGTAAGATGACTGGTCTTACACAAGAGATCTAATTTTCGGTTCCAAACACATAGATCACTCCCTCCAGACAACCATACATCCAGTCTTTGAAGACCTGTCAAACACTGCAGAACAAAAATCAGATATATGTCCCCTGCAGAAGTTCTACAGGGAATTTCTAAATGAAATTATCATGAGCATTAGCTAGATAACGCTGTGTTATGAAATACAGTATTAAGGTGTAACTTCCCTAAGAAATACAGACGCAGTTAGATACCTTATGTCACATTTTCCTATCAACAATGTAAAACTAATTTTTTAGTGCTTTACAACATCCCAGAACTAGCTTGACTGCAAATTGCTTTTTCAGTAAAGTAACAAAACAAAGCAATAAAATTACCTTTATTCTACAACCTTTCAAAAAGAAAATTGAGGTACTAGGTTCCAAACATAAAATAAGAATTCTGTCCACTTCACAGCTACTTATCATGTAGCTGTTCTTAAACTAAACATAGTTGTTCACTTTAACACACCCATCCACACAGCCCATGATTCATACATAATAGACGCTTACACACAACACAAAACAACAGACATACTTAGGATTTTATCAACTTACCTTTACAGTAGAATGGAAACACAACACTTTCTGAACCTGTCTCCCACTAGTGCAGTCCCAAACCTGACTTTAATCATTAAGGAAACCAAAAGGTTTATAAGCACTCTATTCATAACTGCTATGTTTGTAACCAAGTAATAGACTGGAAACAGGCATTCAAGGACTTAAAAATCCACTATTTGGGCAAATTGACATATTAATAAAAGACTGCTTTGGGTTCATTTATTGTAGCAGATTGCATCTACTTGTGAGCAATCACTAGTAAAACCTTAGTGTAATTCAATTATACTTACTGGATATTAGCCAACTTGCAGACTGTCTCAATACTACTTTACAAGTAAAGCCAACAAAAAGCCCACAGAAATTTGAATCCTTTTCAGATCTAAGGATACAATAACTGTTCTATCAGCTGATGCTGTTAAAATCAAATGTTTTTCTTCTTCAGAAGCATCTGATGAAGAAAATGGTGCTATAGCTGTAATTTTGTGTGTGTGTCCATGAAGTTCAAAAAGTTTTTCTCCAGTCTGAAAAATAAAAACACTCATAACTAGGATAGAATCTTGAAAATGCCTACAATAGCATACGACACCAAATAGCATAAGGTACCAAATGACTTTCGAAAGTAAGAATTTCTAAGAGACTAAAGTATCCTTTTCTAAAGTGATTTATGGTTTTACTTCAGTAGCTTCAGTACTGTTCAGCTGTATATATCAGCATCTGAGGTCTATCCCTGTAAGTACAAGCTAATGTACAATTACTGAGATTTAACATACTCTAAAATTCACAAAGTGCAGATTAGAAGTGGTCTTAATTTTGAGGTGATTAAGCCTGATATTTAAAAAGAAATAGTGACTCTAATACATAATGTTATCATTAGAATCAAAGAGAATTTGACAAGTTGGTTTTGCATCATCATACAGATCCATTTTACTTGCACTTTAACAGCTATCTAGTTGGATGGCAAAGGCCTACAAACACACATGCAGAATCATACCAGTATTTTAAACATGCAGTTAAAATACAGGATACTTAGTTATAACCCTACACTTCTTTACAGTTGTGGAGTAAGTTTTTAAATTAAAATTATGAAGGATTAGCTTTCACATCCTAGAGAAACGGAAAATCAAAGTCAGTTATTATGATGGTTTTTAAATGTGTTTTAAATTCAAACTGCTCAGAGCACTGAATACATACACTCAGAGATGAAGTTTTGAATACTCAACCAATTTAATTTTCCAAATTACGTAATTATAATAGGCTTTCAATAACAGCAAAGCACTATCCACAACTTCTAAAGAGAGAAAAAGTTTCAAGTTACCTGTTCTGTATTATAAAATTAAACCAAAATAAATATCACATAACTTTTGCAGAAGGTTTCCAAAAAAGTTTAATGAAGAAATTTCAGTCTAAAATTTGAATGTTTGACACTCGCAGTTTAGACAGCACAATGTCTCCCTTCTAGATACCCTACAGAATAACCTAACTCTTCTACTAGCCCTCATTAACACCAATCTAATGCTTATCCTTTGTCTGTAATACTGTCGGTGACACTAAGCCATAGTACAAAAGAGCAGAACACCAGGTATCCCACTCAAAGAACACTATTCCACAATCAATCTAAGGTCTCAGCAAGGTTTTCAAAAGTCATAAGATTTTTATCACAGCAAATAATTAAGGACAGGAATCTACTCTGCACAAAATATTTAACTTTGCCTTGACTTCATTGTCTTTCCAATACAGCTTTATATTAGCTCTCCATCTAGTCTTGTCAGTCATACTACAAATAGACACTGTCAACAGAGCACTGAAATTGATTTAATAATCATCTAGGTTGGAAGGGACCTTTCAGATCACCAAGTCCAACCATCACAGCCCAACTCTGACAAGCCTAATAGTGGGCAGCGACTTAAACCCTTTGACCCTCAGATTAGGAGTCTGATGCTCTCCAAACTGAGCTACTCATCTAGGTCACACACTGAAGTGTCTGGCAGGACTGAGACCTTGTTATGTATTTGTTTAGTTAATCATCAACATTTCAGTACTTAGAGCAAACATTTTAAAACAATTAAAGACACAAGTTGGTACACACTTCTGCTTCTCACATTGTTGTTTCATCTCAAACCTCTCTCAAATCACTGTTTTCCTAAAACACTCTAAATTTTAAAATGTTGTTCTCTTGGGTTCACACAATTTATTTCTTGGCTTTGTTTGTAAACTACGACTAGACAGATTCCCTCCACTTTTACAATTTCAAACAGCATCTCTGCAGTAATTCTTACTTATTATGCTATTTCACTACTAGACATTTCTAACTCTAACTTTTAACTTCCCAACTTCTGACCTCTCTGGAACACACAAGATATCCCCTCAAAAAGAGCTAACCTGAGCATTCCACAGAAACACAATTCCATCATCTCCCGCAGATGCAAACCTGAAGGAAAAAAAGAAAAACAAACCACACTGCAGAAGCATAGTAACACAATGGAAAAGCAGTAAGCTTGTATGCAATAAGATATTTACAAGATATATCAGACTCTGTCTTTAAAAGAATAAATATGTATTTGTAAGCGCTCATTACAGTTTATAAACTGAAGTAGGCACATTCAAATACATGTTTATCAACATACAATTAACATAAGAACAAAGTTTAAGAATTACAATACCTATTATTATTAATAGAAACTCGTATTACGGAACCAATTTATGAGATCTTACACACCAAAGAAGAACAAACTCTAAAATCACATAGTATTAGTAGAACAAACTGACTGCAACACATCTAACAAGTTAAAGTGCTCATCCAAGTTTGGTCCAAGGGTAGAGGAGCCCAGTATTTATCACTATATTTTACCTCAGAGCTCAAAAGAACTCCCAAAGGGATTGCATTTAAGGTGCTAAATTTTGCTTCTGCTAAAAATCCATCTGGAAGGAACAGTATATGAAAACTAAAAAAAACAGGTTCATATTAGTACATCATCAGTCTGACCTAAATTCAGTCTTTTTCTCTGGGCTAGAGTATTTAAATATCTGCCTACATTTGCACCTTACCAATACACCACAGCTCTATTGTAGCTGGAACACACAATCCAGGCATCGCAGTAAAGCCTGTAACAGAAGCAAGACCTACTTCCCTGCTTTTTCCTTTTTGTTTTGAACCTTTAACAAGGGCTAAACAGTTAATACTTAGACAACTAAGATTTTTATTACATTCAACAAGAAGAGTGGTTATATAACTTCTGAAATTTTTTTCTGTTACCAGCTGTGAATGGTTTCACTAACTTTACCTATGTTCTTTCTTTTAGGCTATTTACATCTGGGAAACTTGCTAACAGAGTAAGTTCTCAAGCATTAAGCCATCCAGATCTCCTCTCCCCTTTTTCTTCCTCATACCCTCCTGTTATACTCTAATAGAGCAAATATAAAAAAGTTCAATAGAGTGCTGGTTTGATTATTTTTCTCCTGATCTTTAATCAGGATTTGTTTAAATATAAGGGAACATTGTAGAGTCAGTTATCCTACAGGTTACCTTATCACCAAGGTCACCTGATTCTTTTCCAGTCATGATCACCATCATCTGTAACCTTGCTGGCTTCCCAAAGGAGTGAGGAATGGTCAAATAAGTGACAAAAATGCTATTCTTAAAATGTGTTGTGGACGCTGTTTAGTTTAATGTATCAAATGCTAGAGTATTACACGCAATTTTATCTCAGTCCATTTTTTGGAAGACTCTTGCTGAAGATGAGCCTTCCTTAATGATCTTCCAATCAATGTGACCCTTACTTCATGTTGAAAAGGATAAGGAAGAAGAAATAAAATTAAAAAAAAAAAAACTGTTACATTTATAAAGTATTTATTTAGTATCTTCAAAAACCAATCTGAGAAAATTTTCCACTCACTGGTTTTAGCTGAGCCACTGAGAAAACGAGAAAATCCTTCTGCAAAATTCTCAATAAGATGATATTATCTAAAGACCTGAAGCATGAAACTTGGCTTACAAAAAGCACACAATGGAATATCTGCAGAAACCAAATAAAAAAATCTTAAAAAAATGAGAAATTATACAAATTTTACTGAGAAGAATCAAGTGAAAAATATTACCAGCCATTTAACAACCCAAAAAATACCAGTGAAGTGAGTTTATTATAAACTAACTCCTCATATTCTCACAATACTAACCAGCTATTTAACTTATTCTTCATCCAAAAGCTTTTTTTATAACCTATCCCCAATGTAGCTTTAATTTTACATCTATTATCATTACTTTAGTTTCAATTATTTACCTGGTAAACAATGAAGCCTAAAATGGTAAAAGATCTCTTTGCATAAGACAGCATGTGCAATTTAAGAATACTCTGGTATTTCTCTAATGACCAATTACATTTATTGAGCATGTATTCTGGGGAAAAAGTACTTTGAGGAAAGGTTATTTAAGTAATTTCTCCATGAAAAAAGGGCTGGGAAAAAAAACCCACAAGATGCTTCTGTTTCTCTTTTAATCTTCTGGTGGATTATTACAATGCAGAAAAGGATTTTATGATAGTGCATGCAACTTTTCTGATAAATGCATTTATGACATTACAAATGAAAACCTAAAAGATAAAAATTATCCTTGGAGCTTTCTGTGAAATTTTATATATATACACACATATATACATACACACATATATATGTGCATATATATATATATGAAACTATTAGAAAGTAAGATCCTACAGGCATTCCAAATTTGGAGGAGAACTATCTGACTTACCAAGGTACACACAGAAGGACAGAACCTTCCTTAACAAAACATCCACTGCACATTGCAAGGTATAAACCAAACTCTTACCCATGATAATTGTTATGCATTGATTAATATATTAGAAATCCCCTTTTATGCCTAATCCATAAAAGATACAAGCCTTAACAGAAAGGCTTGCCTTTTACTAATGTTCTAATGATTTTCTATTTAGTTCTCCACATCATTCAAGAATCACTACACTTACTATTGACTAAAGACTTCACATACTTATTTTTAAGGCAGACAAATGCTTCCTCTCTTGCAGGATTAAGTTAAATTACAGAACACACAGGCTAATTTAAATTAAACTAAGACAGAAGCCAGATCCTAACATAAAACTATCATAATTGATTCCCTCAGTCACACTTCCAAAGTGACAATGGTAAATGTAGCAATTTCATCTCTACTTCACAACCAATTTTTCCTATTTTAAATAATTACCACCTCCGAATTCACAGTAAGTTGGATCTATCTGCAAGGAATGAAGAACAAATCAGGTAAAGACCAACAAAGAATATTAAAACCAAAAAATGCATAAAGCTAAAAACAGGAGAAAAAATAACTGACAGTGTTCAAAGAAGTAGAGCAAGTTGAACAAGATCCTATCGGTGGAGAGAGGTAATGCAGAAAATATGAATATGATTAATTTTACTAAGCAGTCATTCTGAATAGTGAAAGTTTCAAAATTTGAGAAGTTCAGCAAAAAATATTATCCAAAGATCAATTCAATCAATACCTCAAGTTTCAGAAGAAAGCCTAATGAAAGTTTACAAAGAAAGAAAGAGCAGCATTCAACACTGTTGTGAATGTCATGTTCAACTGCTACAATGTCTCTTTCACATTCTTCTCTAGAACCAAAAGATGAGATAATAGCTCAATTCAAAAACACCACATGCAATGACTCAGCATATATATGCAATACTGCATATTGTCCTGGAGAAATGCGTATCCACATGTACGTTCAACCCAGGAACAGCTTCAAAAAGAACGGTTGAATTAGCTACAGGCATTTCTTTCAAATAAATGAATTTGTACCAAGACACAAAATTTCATCACCATTATTTTCTCACGAAAGGGCAATGTGCAAGAGAAGTCAGAAGATGAAGTAGCATGCCAAGAAAAGGGAGCGTTCATTAAAAAAATAAAAAAAGGACTCAAAATACGAATACATTTTCAAAAATATTGTGAAGAATAGCCAAAGATGCTGTCAAAAAATTTGAAATGCAATTTTTTACCTGCAGTCATCTAGTTGCACCAGAAATCGTACTATATCTTGATGACCTTTCAACACAAGGAGCTCTGTATAAGGATTCTGTATTTGTTCTTCACCAATTGTTTGTACAGATGACTTCTAAAATACATTTTAAAAAGGGAATGAAATTTATGTAGTATAAACATAATTACTTTCATCAGATCTCTTAACATCTGACAATATAGATTACTGTGTGAGTATGTAGAGATATTTGAAGTTAAATTAAGCTCCTGAAACATCATTTTGCCTAAATGAAAATCATTAATTTCTTTATATTTTGAGCAAATAATATATTTCTATAGCATATGTTTTAAATCAACTACATAGAGTTTTCTGTTGAACAAAAAAATTCTGTACAGCCTTAATCACTGATACATCAAGACGAAATTTAGTCATGAGTTGTCAAGTTGAGCCAGCTTCATGAGTCAATTCACCACACATATAAATTTCATATTGCGTTTCTTCCATCTCTCATATCTTTCATCTACCATTCAATTGTAAAACACTGTATAAAGATGACATAGTTTAATAATAATAAATTTTGTTCTCCTACATAATATATAAATCATACATACAGACTCTATTCACAAAATAGCAAATCAAAGCACTTAAAAACTCATAGAGAATGATTAATCATTTTACAGAACAGCATCTGCAATTGCCCTCAACCAGACTATTAATTAAAATAACAATCAATCACTCAGACTAAGCTGACCACCAGGTAAGTAAAATATTGCATAGAACAGTAGACTCAAGGCATCATAATTTTACTAATCTCAATAATCATCCTCTTTCAATGGAAGACAACTCTTTGGTATTTAAGATCTTCCACATTCTAGAACAACTTGGTCTTAGACATTGTCATTTAGAAACAGTAATAATTAAATACCTCAGTTGGAACTCAGTGACAGCTTTCTCCTCCCTCTACATTTATTTTACATGACTGTCAACACAATCTTTTATCTAGGACTATCACTTCTCTGAGGTCTTCAACAGAACCTACACTGTGTAACAGTACTGAGGAGTGTACAATAAGCAGGACACATGACAGGCAGTCCTAAATGAAAGACAAACATTCTCAGAAGCATCAACATTTTCTTGCAGGAATAATAAATTATTTTCTATTACTTCCATGTTGGTACTACAATACCATTCTTCAGAAGTTAAGAATGGAAAAGTTAATTGATAGAAAAAGAAGTCTGTGTTTATTTTTAAAATTAAGAGGTTGTCAAAATGCTTGTACCTGTGATTATATCTTGGGTTTGTGCCATCTGACGCAATTCATGAAGGAACTGTTCTTCATTTTATGCAATTATGAGAGACTAGCAGTTCCCTTTTAAAATATTGTAACTAGAATCTGTGTGATTATACAAAAAAATTGGATAGATACAGAAACTTGGAGTTCAGATGTCAAAAGCTAATAAAAACATTTCTTTTTAAAATGTCAAGGTTCTGAAAATCCTGAGCAAGTCTCAGCATCACTGTGTGACAGCAACAGTACTGCTGTCAGAAGGTTTTCGTTTTTATTTAATAATAGAAACATATATTCACAAATGATCAAAGTGTTGGATTATATGTGCATCCTTTCTCTGAAGTAACCTATTTTTGATATAAACTATTAACTGATCTCTCATGTAGCAAACTAAGTTTTTGCAAGAAAAGCTAGATGTTGATGCTAATGGAATCCATTCCGAATTTGTATTTTTTGATGCAGGAACTGTAAGCATCACTACAATAAACAGCAAAAAAACACACAACATTCACCTTGGCTTCAAAACTTCCTATAACCCCCACAATCTGAAGCAATTAAAAGTGGGATTCTCAAAAGCAGTTCATCAAAAATATGGCTATCAGAGCACACAGATATGCAGTGTATCAAGAAGCATAATAAATTAGCTTATAAAGACCATGACAACACTACAATTAGACTGCTCCTGTTACTGGAGCCATTTTGCTTATGATATACACTATGGGCATCAACTGAAGATATTCATGAGCTGAAATCTAAATGATTTTCGATTACATATCAAAAAAAAAAAATCAAGCTTTACCTACTCCGTGCAATGTCACTGTAACTGATACGGCTTTTTTTGTGGCTGGATGAAATCACAGTACATGAAACAAACATCAAAAGTCACTCACCACTACAGGTTTCTTTATTTTTTTAGAAGAGTATAAAGAAAATTTATGAAATTAAGATGTTCTTTAAATGAAGGAGTATTACACTATGTGGGGAAAAAAAAGAACAGAATACACTTACAGAGTAACCCTTATTGATATTTGTTATTTCAGATTGCTCACAAAGAACCAAAATTATCACCATCATTCAGCAAACCAGCGGTAGCAATGGAAACAGAAGTCACATGGACCACATATATCAAGCTACAAATGGCAGAATGGAAGAGCTGGATCATATCCCAACTTATGTTTTATTAAATCACAGTACAATTAAATCACAGACAGAGTTTAAACTTTGGAGAGGTACTCACACCAATACAGTTTTCTACTGCATGTTAAAAAGCTATCATTTATTTCCCATTTCCTTTTAAAAACAGCTGCACACAAGCTTGCTAAATATGACTGCAATATAACCAGTGTTTTGACTGATGACAAAGGTCAGAGGAATTCCTTGACATCCTCATTCCAGATTGAAACAAACTTGAACCACTAGTATATGAAATCAATCTTGACATTGCTATTATTTGCACATGTACTGGAGCTAAAAAATAATTTCTTCCTCATATTTGTCTACATTACAAAAGTATTAAGTGTAAGGAGACCAGTAATATTATTAACTAACTTTCAAGTCCAGGCTGAGAACATCAACAGTCTTGGGGACAAGAAAATGTCCTCAATAATCTCTCCCTCAAATTCAGTAAAATTCTATTTTTCTGAGTAAGGCAGCAAAGAAGGGCATCAATGTTCAGCGCACTACATAGGCCTAATTTATGCTATGGATGTGAAACCGAGAAGAAATGGTGGACGACTAATAGAATCTACAACTAGGCCACTTAACTACTAAGTTACCGCAGGACTCCGTAAGCCCTACTCGCCCAGGCTGAGCACGACAGTTGAGAGGAAGGGCATATGCTGCTTCAGTACAAGCTCAGCCCGAAATTTCTGCATGCCAGTTCTGCGTTTTATATTCCCTGCTCCCTCCTAACAGCGAAGCTTCAAAACCATTCTAGTCACCAAAAAGCCCCCCTTTGGGCAAGATCCAGGCAGACCCACCGCGAAGGCTCGGCTCCTGCCAACCGTCTCCCTACTCACAGCCCCTGCCGACAGCTCCCGAACGGCACCACGCTGCGTCAGACCGGATTCACCTGCGGGCGGCCCACCCTAGGCCCAGACAGAGGTTTCCCCCTCTGCCAACAGCTCCCTCCTCCGGCAGCGTGCTTCCCTTACCCCTTCCGCCCCGCCCGGCGCTTTACCTCTGCCAGACCCTGCGGCTCCCGGCCGCCGCCGATCAGCCACCGCAGCATGTGGCGCGGCACCTGCGACCCCCCCTCTACAGGCGTCCGACAAGGGCGGCGACTTTGTCCCGCTCAGCCGTACCGGCAGCTCCAAAGGACGGCCGGAAGCAACGCTACTGCTGACGGACAAGCCTTCTTAATCGAGCTCCGCGCGGAGAGCAGCCTTCCTGCGGGCGAAGCGGACAGGGAGCTGAGCAGTTGATTGCCGAGTGGGTGTCGGAACGGCAGTGAGGTGGCGGCGCTGCAGGGGCGCTGCCCTTTGCCTGCTCCAGCTTCGCCTGTGGGCGAATCTCCTGCGGTTTAACTGCCGAGCATATTAAGTCCATATAATGGACAAATAAAAACTTGATAGATTTTTGTTTGTCTTATTCCAGTTTCGGGTGAAATTTATGCTACAGCACATGAGTAATTGTTGATATTTCGTTGTTACTGTCATTCCTGTTTCCAAACACCATAATTTTTTGTATATAGCACATATCCCTGGGCTGTGACACTTCTTACTCTTCACTGAACCCCCTTTAGCTCCACAATGTTGTAATGGCGCAAAAGGTACACGAGGCCACACCTAAACAACCCTCCCGCATAATTCATGACCTTCACACAGAGCACAGTCCTGCTCCTCCTCTCCCTTTAACACAGACGTCTGAGCAGGCTTCAGATTTTAGGTGAGCATGGAACAAGATCACAAAACCCAACCAAAAAGGCCACACAAAGCCCATTCTTGAGTTGACATGGTTAACAAAGAAAACTCTGACATGTATAAATGAGTCCAACAGGCATTACTCTGTACATCTGAATCTACACATTTCACGTGTCATCTTGTCTTTTTCACTAACTTTCTTTCAGATAATCAACACACAATATCACAAGGCATACTTCGAGATTTCCCAAACACCTAGGGCAGAAGGTAATGGTAGTTTGCGAAGTCGTGAACTTCTAATAGTTACCTACCAGCTGTGGAAAGCATGGCATCCAGGGTTTAGGATAAAATGCTGCTGTAGTGACAAAAGTGTGACAGGTACTGATGGTATACAGCCTGAGTGTTGCTGTTTGTTAACTTCTGTGTGTTCTTTGCAGGATCTCAACACACCATAAACCAGTTTTAAAGCAGGAGACGTTTTCTCCTAATTTAGCATATCCCTGTATTCCATTTCTGCTCAGTTATGCTATATTCCCCACTCAGAGGTGCTGTTACTGCAGTCTAGGGGCATAGCCAGTGGAATTACTTTGTGCCTGCAGCTACATCTGCTGGCGTTTCCATGGTAATATTTTGTCATCACTAGTTTGTTCTTTGGCAGACTCCCTAAGTAATTTGGTATCTTCTTAGGACTAGCAAATGTTAACTTTTTTATTGCATTTCATTTATAGAAAGGGAAGAATGTGTAACACTACTTACAGCTGTATGACCTGTAGTCCTGAAATACATAATCCATAGTGATACCTCCAAAAAAAAAAAAGAGGAGAAAGAGCACTTACTGCTCTACATGTAGGGACAGAGAATACTGCTTATTCATTTCTTCTTCAGTACCATGAGGAAAATATACTGCTTGACCTTACATCTCCTTTTGTGCTTTTTTGAGCCTGTACTACAATTCACACATCTGGAAGACACAAAATATTCTGCAGTACTACACTGAACAGCATCTTTGTAGAGAAATATAGACCATCATGCAGCACATGGAGGCTCTAGATGTTCATAAATGCAGTGCTGTAATATGTTCTTCAGAACAGACTAGAAATGCACCAGGTTCCCAAAGGGAGCCTCACATAGGTCTTACAGTGTTTTGGGTGTTTTGGGATTGTGTGGCAAGGTTTTGATAGCAGAGTGCCTCAGGGGGTGGCTTCTGTGGAAGATGCCAGAAGCTTTCCCTTTGTCCAACAGAACCAATGCCAGCTTTCTTCAAGATGGACCCTCCACAGGCCAAGGATGAGCCTGTCAGTGACAATGGTAGCACCTCTAGGTAAAGTTATTTAAGAAGGGGGAAAAAAAAGGTTGCACAACAGTGGCTGGGAAAGAGGACTGAGAACATATGGGAGAAACAACTCAGGAGATACTAGGCTCAGTTAAGAAGGAAGTGGAGGAAATGCTCTGAGTGTATATGGAAGATCACCACACCAGAGTAAGTGGGTGTGCCAAAAAAAGGCTGTGATCTTGTGGTGAGCCTGCTGCACTGGGGCAGGCTTCTGGCAGAACCCATGGAGAGAGCAGCTCACATTAGATGATTTTTGCTGCAAGACTTATGAGCCCATGAAAGGCCCATGCTGTGGTGAACTGATCCCAACCCCCATTCCTATCCCTCTGCAAGACTGAAGGGAGAAGGTGGAGAAATCACAAATGAAGTCAAGTCCCGGAAGAAGGGAGAGGAGGAGAGGCTGAGAGGGTGCCTTTAGATATGTTCTTATTTCTCATTATCCTACTCAGATTTGATTTGTAATAAATTAAATTAACTTTCACATTCAGTTCTGTTTTGCCCGTAACTGGGAGATGAGTGAGTCATCTCCCAGTCTTTATCTCGATACACAAACATCGTATTTCTCTTCCCTCTCCAGCTGAGAAGAATGGTAGAATGTCTTTGGTGGGCACCTGATACCCAGCCAGGGCTAACCCACAGATGGATTTCAGGAGAGTTTCTTTTCTGTTGATTAGACCCGACTTCAGAATGCTGCTTCTGAGCATCTTCAAATTCCTGATTTAAAGTAACAGTTCAGTCTTTTTTACACCATGTTCCATTTCTCTACCTTTGGATGTTACAAAAATTCCTTATACTTCTTTCTTAAATCCTTTATCCTATGGTTCATACAGGCACTATGTTTGTTGTGTGGTCTAGGCAGAGTGTGATCTGCAACAACAATGCTGTTGCCAAGCTAACATGCAGTGTCTTCTGTGATGTAACGCCTTGCTGGTCAACTGTTGGCCATTGGCAAAGTGTTGCATTAAGGGTCTTATTCAATATGAAAATGATGAATCAGTTTGATGATAACACTCACTGTTGCAAATTTGTAGCACATGGCATGATTACACTTGCAGAAGGAGTCTCTCTTCCACGAACATGGCTTTTCTTGTCCCCAGGCCTTTGCTGCTGAGAGGAAGAGCTGAGTTTGTTGATAGCTTCTAGCACAATGGCTTCCTTTTTAACTTGCCCCAGTGAGATCTGGCCTCTGCTGTAGCAATTAGGCATAGAAACCGTAATTGTGTTATCTCTTCCCCTCTTAACTAGCATTTCTAGTAAGTCTAATGTAGTCTAGTGTTTTCTAAAGTATGTTGTGAATAAATACGCTTCTTTTTGTTTATCTTATGTTTGGTATATATCTGTTCATGAAAAAGTAGCTGAGTATCCTACACAGAGCCATAATGTTATGAATCCTTTTGCAAAGCAAATTGGCTTGCTTCTTTGGTGCTCATTTCTTGTATTACATCCTTGCTGAAGCACTAAAGAACCAGGTGCTGTAAAATGGGGTAACATCTAGAAAATCTGACTGAAGAAATTGGAGACAACTAAATTTTTTTAAATCTGACAGTACCAATCTGAAGCTACTCTGATCTTAAATGGGCTGTGATGGCAATGTAAGCCCCCAGGTGGCATTCTAACCTTGTTTTTCTAAATCGTTTCTTTTCATAAGAAATGGATCTGATTCTTTTGTTTAAAAAGAGATTTTCTTCACTCTCACGGTAGATTTGAACAAAGAAATTAAAGTTGGACTTTATAACATTTTTTTAAAAGTTTCCAATTTGTATGTTTTGGTAATTCAAATGCAGTAGCTTCAAACCCAGCCTGAACTCTGACAGATGTTTAATGGAATAATACAAATTATACTATATTCCACTTATTGAAGTCCATAAGCTGATATTGTCCTGCAGCTGCTATTCAATAAAAGATATAATTCAAATTTTAAAGATCACAATTACAGTAAAATTAGTTACATTTCAACAACTCTGTGAGAAGAGTGTAAATCAAATTATGAATAATACTTTACAACACATGCGTATTAACTGCTGCAGGGTTACAATGAAACCCAGGCAGCACTTGGTATTACAACTGTATGAAACAAAAAGGCTTCTGGTGAGATTTCTGTTCCCTTACCAGAGTAATATGTAGACTATTCTAAAGAGTGCAACTGCTACTTCATAACTGAGGCACCTGGTTTAGTGTCTGAGGATGCATATGGTGGATCTTCATCTCCCTCATTCAACAGGTCGAGGGGCAGCTCCCACAGAGATCGATTCAGACTGTCTCAGGCAGCTTCTCATCGGTGTTGCTCCCTGCTGAGGTATTTCTCTCCCCATTAGCATCACAGTTCAAAGGTTGGGGTCTCATGGATTTTTCCCTTTCAGGCATCTCGGGTGTACAGTTGCTACTTTGCTGGTTAACACCTATGTGCTTTCTCTCACATTGTCTTGAATGTGTGGGAGGAGTGCCCAAAGAAACCTCACTACCCACCCTCAAATCCCTTCTACTCTATTTTGCAACAAAACCCACAACTTCCTTAGACACTACTGGGATGATGTGCTGCAAGTTGTCCTTAAGGCAGTGACTAAAACTGTCACTCAATTATATGGCACCATTGGCTTCCCTACCTGCATCTCCTTGCAATCTAATTGCTTGTTTTTGGATTATGACATCTTTGAAACATGGACCATTTTAATTTCTATTTGTGCAGCATTCAGCCAAGTGACATCTTTTCCCACTTTAGGATTCCAGTGGGATACAACAGCACAAAAACACAGTAATCATATTTAATAGAACAAACTGAGCTTAATTTAAATTACTGCTTAAAATATATTGATATGTAATAGATCATAAATAAATAACTGCTACACACTGCCCTGGACATCTTTCAGAGTGCTCTTTAGGAGGAATATCATCAATCACGCTTCCTAAAGCAACAAAAAGCATACTGCTGCAGCCCTAGACAACTAGACAGGAGATATGAAGAGAAAGTTTAGAGGGAAAGTTAAAGTTCAAATTTTCATGCCTCCCTAAATGACCACTATCTCTGAAAAGCCATTTCACTACATTTTAGTGACTAAGCTGTAGTTCATAGCAGTCACTTGCAGGTGGTATCACTGGGTTTTGAACTGGACAAATTAAAAACTTCTAAGAATTTAAATGGATTTTGAGACAAAGCTCTGTGTGTTTGTGCAGAAGGAGCTATAATAACTCTTCTTAGAACATCTTATACTGTGCACGTGATGTATTTCTGTTTTGTTGTGTTCCAGTTTGTCAATCACATCTTTCATCCTGTGTTTTCTAGTGACACTTAGGTATGATTAAATGTTAATTATGGATTTATATTCTTCACAGTCACTGCAAAAATAGGTGTTGTCCCCTTATTCAGAAATGGTTGAGAGATTCCCTTTGCTCTTATGAAAATTCCTATTAAGAGGTGAAGTACAGCCTAACAGCTGATCATAGCAAAGTTAGATGCATGTAGTGAAGAGATCCAAAATGCAAAAAGTCTGTCTAAGCTGTAATGAATATTTTCATGGCTACAGCAAAAGCCTTCAATACCTAAAGCACATTTAAGTCATTACAATGAGAAGACAGGTCACTTCTTGGTGTCCTCTCAGGTCTTGCCAAAGAAGTTGTAGAATGTCCTCTGCTGTTTAATGTTTAATTCCTTTGAGCTGACACTTGGTTTCTGGCTAGATGAATACTTTGGTAGTATGACATGACTATGCAACTGCAGTGGTGAAGTACTTCTAGTACAGATACATATTTTGTAAAGGCAAGCATAAAGGATGCTAGCAAGACCTGACTCACTGGGTTATGTGCAAGTGTGGTCCTACAGTTAGAAAACATTAATTCACACCCATATGTGAGCAGGAAGTGGTCACCATTAACTCCAGAACTGGTGACACTGGATGCCAGCAGTATCAATTCAGCTTAATTAAAAACAAGTAGAAAGAGAAGAACCTCTCTCCCTGATATATCATGAAGTCATTAGAAGGTGACTGGGAATGTGAAGTGTTTTCAAATAAAAACAAAGTTTTGGCAGGAAAACTAAAGGTTTCTGCAATGTCTCTTGGCCAATTTCAAAGAGGGCCTGTAGGGACAGAGATGGTGGTTGCCCCCAGAAAACCCTTTCTGTGCTCTTTTTCTGGAGTATTGTGCTGGTGCGAGACACTAGCTATCTTCTTCAGCCACACAATTAGATGGGGATAAAAGATGCTTTTACCTTGCTCTGATCTCTGAACTGAGGATGGAATTGATGAGAAAATTTTTCCATTTGTTTGCCAATCTAGCAAAGTATTGAAGCGATGTATTTTGCTGAGTCTGAGTTGGGTCACCAAAACAATAAAACACAGGTCTGAGTTTAAGTATGTTACCTAAACACATGAGGGTCCAAACCCACGCTGAGATCTGGATTTCATGTGGCATAACCTTTCAGTTATTTGTGAGAAATTTTGCCACTCAGAACAGAATAAAGCCAAATCTTTGGAAATATTTACATTTTTCTTTCATTTAATCAAGTGACTGAGAAGCAGGCGGCAATGTATCAGAAGGTGTAAAGGCTTAGTCATCAAACATAATATCTGGTCTGTAAAATCCTGTCCTGGAATGTAGGTTACATGAAGACCATATACTGAGACTTTTTCTTTCACACTTCAGTCTGCATAGTTTGAAATAAAGTGTCATTCAACTTTACATAATAAGTTCAAACAAAAATTATAATTTATGATCCATAATGATTTAGAAGATTAGCTAGGGAACAGTTCTTTTCTATACGTACTATGGTTAAAAAATATTATTATATTAATTCATACTATGTCATTAAATAAAAGGGTTTTCTAATTCTTACTCTCTTCTCTGTATGATCCCACTGAAATGCCACAGAAAGACAGCAGTATCAGGCCATATCTTTTGCTCCCTTTTCATACAAATTCTCCTTTGAAATAATGAGTAAGGTTAAGTCAGAAGAGGGCCCCATTTTCTTTGGCCTTGATCTCATAAATCCTTGCATGATGTTCAGCTGGAAGCTTAAAAGTGTTGCTCTCAAGGCAAATTTTGTGACAGAAGTCTGGATAGTGTATCATAGTACATTTCAGTGCCAGCTAACTGTGTAATTTTTCCAGTCACTGTGCTGGCTTTGTCCCGTGTGATACTTGCCATGATTGTTTTCCAGAGCAAGTACAGGCAGACTCTGCATCTGGGCTGTAAGGGAATTTAGGTGAGAGCTGCATTTAGTGCATGAGTGATTCCCAAAAGCCTGCTGCCTTACACTATTCCCTTCCTGATAAAAAGAGCTAAGACAGTTAACTGATGAAAATAGGAGTCTCATTCCATAGAATAAAGCTTGTATAATAAAACCGTGAATTTCAGGGGGATTTATTCTATAGATAGTTATTCAGAATCAGACTTCTTCTTTCTTGATTTCCTCTTGAAATAGGACAGGTTGAGTTGATACTAACACCAGGCCCAGTTATCTCCTCCTGTACAGAGGACAGCAGTCATTGTCTTGTTGTCTAGATGAAGAGAAATGATGATTGGTGTCCCGCAGAGATCTGTGCTGGGGCTGGTGATGGAGTTGAGTGTACCCTCATCAAGTTTGCAGATGACACCAAATTGAATGGTGCAGTCAACACACCAGAGAACAGGATGTCGTCCAGTGGGACCTGGACAGGCTAGAGTGGTGGGCCCATGCAAATCTCATGAAGTTCATCAGGGACAAGTGCAGGGTACTGCACTTGGGCTGGGCCAGTCATCATTACCAGTGTAGACTGGGGCATGACATGATGGAGAGCAGCCCTGCAGAAAAGAACCTAGGGATACTGGTGGGCAAGAAGCTGGACATGAGCTAGCAATGTGTGCTCACAGACCAGAAGGCCAGCCATCCTGTGGGCTGCACCAGAAGAGCCATGGCCAGCAGATTAAGAGAGGTGATTCTGCCTGTTTAATCTGCTCTTGTGGGATCCCACCTGAAATGCTGTGTCCTGCTTTGGAGCCCTCAGCACAAGAAGGACATGGAGCTGTTGCAGCAGATCCATAGAAGGGCTATGAGGATGATCAGAAGGTTGTAGCACCTCTCCTATGACGACACATTGAGAAAGTTTGGACTGTTCGGCCTGGAGAAGAGAAGGCTCTGGGGACACTTCATAGCACCTACCAATACCTGAAGGGGGTCTACAAGAAAGCTAAGGAGGGATTGTTTGCCAGGATATGGAGCAATAAGATGAGGGACAGTGGTTTTAAACTAGAGCAGGGCAGGTTTAGATTAGACATTAGGAAGTTCTTCACCATGAGAGTGGTGAGACACTTGAACAGTTTGCTCAGAGAAATGGAAGCCCATCCCTGTAGATAGGCTTGATGAAGTTCTGAACAACCTGGTCTAATGCAAGATGTCCCTGCTCACTACAGGGAAGTTGGACTAGATGACTTTTGAAGGTCCCTTCCAACTCAACATATTCTATGATTCTGTGATTCTACGATAAAGATTAAAGCCCATATCTCAGCTAAACATAAGATTCTAAAACTAACTTTCACAGAGTTCTACATATCCTGAATCCACCAGAATATTACTCCTGTTTCGGCAGTGGAAACTCAGCCATGGTAAACCCAGTTCAGGTGGTGATTTTTTATTTTTAAACCACCAAGAAACATTTTTGAATGCCTCTTACATGGTGTTAGTATTTTGCTTTGCAGCATGCAGCCAAAGAGACAGGAAGCCCAGTTATCACTGTTCAGACATGCTTCCTTGCAAAGAGCTACCAGATAGGTAGCTTCAGTCTGACTGAGAGAACTAGAGACAAAACCCCATATTTCTGTGCTCAGGATAGCCACAGCTCTTATCACTTTTTGTGGGAGAATGGGGAAGTATCAGGCCCATAGTTCATCTCTCTCCATCCTGGCAGTCTCAAGGGGAATTTCCAGGGGTGTGGAGGTGATAGAGAATTGAGAAGGACTCACTCAAAGATTATAAAGGAAAAATTTTGGTCAATCCTGCTCTTAACTTCTAAAGACATTAAGCAATTAGTGAACTTTCTTATCAAGTGCTCCCAAGATTCTGAATACCAGCAGACATTTTCCAGAACACAGCTCAATAGCTTTCATCCTAAATGAACACATTTTGGGGTTTTAGTTTGGGGTGACAGGCTTTCAGTCCACTTTTAGTCATGCTGAACACTGCCCACTAAAGGAGCTGTGTTGCTCACAGCTGTCACTGCCTCTGGAAAATGCACCTCAAGGTGGGGTCTTAACAGCCAAAACTCAGGAACAACTTTTAAAACTTTAAAACATATAGGCTTCTAAAGCAGCTGAAGCAGCTCTGCTACTAACCAGCCATTTTGCTACACTGCCAGTCAGGCCTTCTCTAGAAGCAGTTTTTAAAATCAGATTTGATTCTTGGATGATTTTATCTGTCACATTTTCTGCAAGTGCCACTTTGTGGAGTTGGTTCTGCCATCTCCTTTTTTGTTGTAGCAGTATTATGTCTTCATGGTATCTTAGTTGGATCAATTCTGAAACCAAATGATGGTTCAAGAGAAGTAAAGTATCCTTAAATTCTTCTTTTTCCTTCATACACCAGCCAAAGAACATCTCTGCTACCTCCACTTCCTCAATACCTATCTGGATATCCATGGGTATACACCTGGATACTCATCTGGATATTCATCCTGCCATTATCTTGACATAACCTTTTTTTTCCAATGGGGCTAGAACTTTATTTAATTTCTTGACAGAGTCAGGAAAAATTGTGCATGCATCCCTGGGTACAGAGTTTTGCCTTCTTGCACAAGGTATAAGAATACTCAAAACAGCCCAACTGTGCAGAAAACAAGGATAGGATAGCCTTTCCTAAGCAGCAGCGTGGTTTGGAGGCCAGGAGTCAGTGTGTGTTGGAGAGAAGGATGGCTCCTATTTATGATCTTTGGCAACACCAAGATGCCCATTTCAGCCTTCATACTGAAAAAACACATTGCGGCAGTTGATAAAAGCACTGTCACTTGCATTCACTCTCATCCTCCTGACAGCCTTTGAGTGAGATATGGGTGCATGGGATACTGGATGACTTTGCTTTCTCAGCTCCAAGTTAGAGACAACTTTAGTGATTAGAACATCTATGAAGCACAACAGAGTTAACTGGATTTTTGATTTAAGCCCACTGTTGTGTCACACTTTTTGTTGGTTCTCTATCCTACAGCTGCTGGCAACCAGAACTGTCTCCCCTGATCTCAGGCAGCCAAGAGGTACCAGCAGCTAAGTGAATACAAAATGACAAATATATAAAGCTTGCAACTCTGTGTAGACAGACATCCCCACCTTTGCCAAGCAGCTCAACTCCTCTTGTCATCTCCCAACTTAGACAAAGAGCCTGTCACAGCCAAACAGATTGGCACATTCAGTAAAAGCCCCTCTGACCCACTCTATTCTCCCGAGAGGCCTCAGCTCCTCTCAGCTCTCATTAGCACTCTCAGGGCGGGAAGGGGGTCATTTCTAATTTGTGAATGCCCTTGGACCACAAGCTGTGTTTTTTAATTTGTTTACCTTGCATATTAAACATTCCTTTCAAAGGTACTGTCAATAAATCCTCTTCATTTCAGATCTAGTCATTACTTTAACTTTTCAATTTCATTAGATGAGATTAAAAAAAAATTTCTTGAGGGTGATCTCAGTCACCAAACACTATGCTATCAATGAAATCCCTGGAGGGCTGAGAGGAAACCTCAGTCTTTGTGGCTTGAGGGAAGAGCATTGCTGTGCAAAGGTCAAACTACCCTGCTACTTCAGGTCCAAAAGTGGGCATTCAACTTACAGCATTGTAGCAGGGAAAACTATCCAATGGAAGAAGTTCAAACATGGCTTTTTGCCCACCAAGAGGAATGGAGGGTCTGAATTACCCTGCCCAAGGAGCCCTTGTGAGTGTTTAGTGCTATCATTTCCCCAAATGCCACACACAAGGAAAAATCAGAGAAATCACAACTAGTTTATTCATTTAACCTTCCCTCAGAGCACCATGCAATATGGTCAAGCATAGCCTTTCAATGCAGCTGCTTCTCTCACATATTTTCATCACCAAGAAACCTTATTTCTAGTCACTCTTATTTCTTCTCCAGGAGTAAATAGGAAGTTTAACTTACTTCCCAGCTTTTAGTTTCACTAAATACTTTTATTAAGCTTATAGGACAAGATAATGTTTGAATGTAAAGGCATGACGGGGAATCAGCATCACTTGCACTCTCTCCTCTCTGTCTGATCCATGGTGCTGCAGGGCTACTGAGTTGTAGCACTAGTGTCCAGTATAGAGCCACACGAAACTCAGCAGGTTGGGTTCGTAGGATTGGTGCTAATTGGGATGTTTACTCACTTAGGTCTTGTGAGGCTTTGCTCACAAGACCAAGTCTGACTTTAAGGACATCTGAAAAATTGTATCAAAACTTAGCATCTAAGTCATCTGTGTTCAATTTATAATCAAAACTCTGGCAAAGTCATCAAATGGTCATTTGAAAGAGATCTAGTAAAAATTGTCTCAGATTTATTCCTTCTTAGTCTCAGATTCTTTCAAAATTTTGTCCTGCTTCTCAAAGGGGCGGAAACGGTAGCAAATATGTAAGGACCTAAGAGATAACCATCAAGCACAAGTTTAGTTTATGATGAATTGGCTCCCTAGTCCTTCTACTGTGGTACCTCTCAGGAAATTCCATTGTCTTCTTCATAGAAAGTTGAAATGGGGGAAAAAGGGTGCATGTGTGGAGGGAGGAGGAGAGGATAATGAGAAGCAAGACAAAAACTACTAGATACACAGTTATGAACTGACCTTCTCCAGAGTAAGAGGTAAGCTGCTTTTCAAGTAACTATGTTCAGAGATTAACATACAACCTGAAACATCAGAGATTTTCAATAACACAGCATGAGGATAGAAAATGTGTGTTGACACACTAAACACAAAGTGACCAAATGCTGTCAACTGAGGGGCAGCTACCAGGTCAAACAAGAATTGTCATTTTCAAGGAAGGATGAGTCTTGCAGTGGCTAGTCTCACACAGGCAGTCCTGGATGTGGAGATAAGCACCTCCTGAGCTTTACCACACTGTAAGCCACTGATGCAGTACCCTCTACTACTTGCACTTGCCTGGAGTGCTGAAGGCTTCCAGGTAGGACAACTCCATCATGGAGAAGAAGCAGAAAAACAAGAGACAGGAAAGGCAATGGCTAACCTTGGCCACAGAAACTTCTGCAGAACATCTCAGTATTTATCTTCACAGCTGGATCTTCTTTCCAATGCTTCTCACTAGTGTTTCCATTCCTGTATTCAGTGACATGGAATTGGGTGCAAGGCTAAAGTTCTGCCTGTAGAATTTGTGCACGTACACTTCCATGACACACAACACCACTGCACCATGGAAACCCAACAAGTGCTGATGACCCTGTACTGTCCACCTGACACAGCAACTCAAACAGCACTCCAGGGCCTCTGTAAGTTGGGACCAAGTGGAGCCAGCTGGTGGTGGGAGCAGGATTGCAAGAGCGTCGTGTAAGGCTCTCCTGCAAAGATCCATGAAGAGATTGGGCCCACATCAGCTTGATAGTCTGGGCCTCCTGAATAGGAGCGAGAAAGGCCAGAAGAGTCCCTTAGGCAATGAATTATCTAAATCAGGCTCTGAAATGTAGCACTGATTGATTGAAAATCTTGTTCAAATTGCTTTCGCTGTGATTCATAAAGTCTTCATGCAAATTCATATGTTAGGATGAGCACAAAAATTAGAAAGCTGGAATAAGATTGCTTTAATTTAAATAAGAGATGTGGTTATGAATGTTAGGCTTTTACACAGCTAGTAGTAACCCAACAAAATCTGATATGGAACTGTTTTACATATTCCCTTGTGGGAGAAAGATCAACTTGCAAACTGCTATATAAATCAGCCACACTGTTAGAGTTGGGCTACTGTATCTAAATAGCTTTTAGATATGCTTTCTATTTTAAGCTACCATATTTACAAACAAAAGTTTTATCAAACCACATCTTTTAATATAATTTGTGTATTTAGTAATACATTGGTTAACATTAAACACAGATTATTGCAATTTATTTCAGAAACAGATGGGATGCATTAAGTGAAAACCCAGACTGTTTAAACAGGGCGCCCTCCCAAGCTGGCTCCTGATCAATGATGAATACAAAAACTTTATTAACTGTCAAGAAAATTAGAAACCAAAAAGAGGAACAGAAACTTCACTCTGTCTCCTTTTCAGGCACCTCCCTCACTTGAAAGCCTGCGAAACTTCCAATAAGGAGAATTTTAATCCAATTATATAATTTAGAGATGCGCAGGAGTATACGGAAAGCTCTAGCACCGCTCAGACAAAATCCTGACCCGGGCTCTCAGCCGCAAGGAGGAAAAGCCTGCCCCAGAGCCGAAGTCCTGTCCCCCGCTTTGGGCTCGTCCCTTGGTTCCAGCAGGTGGCAGCCGCCCACAACGCACATCTCCCTGGCCCGATTTTGGGGTTACTCTGGGAGAACTTCTGGGTCTGGGGAGAAAAAAACCCTCTGTCGGATGTCCCTCAATTCGCACTGGTCTCACAGCAACCGCTTTTCATGTCACACACACACACAGAGACCCTTGGGCAAAGTGCTTTTTTTCTTTTTAGCTGCAAAACATAAGTCACTGTAGATCCTGGCAAACAAATATTCTATCCATCAGAGCACATAGTTCATCCTAAAAGAATGAGAAGAGCTCCACTTCAGCAAAGCCTGAGAGAAAGGACTTGTGAAAGGGCAGGCATTTTTCTCTAGCATTATATTTGAGAGTTTGCTCCAAAAAAAAGAAAAGAGGCTAAATCAGTGAAATTATGCTGGAATTTAGACCCCAGAGCCCCAAATTTACCCAGGATCGCTATGAATCCAGGAGGAACTTGCAGTCCACTTTCTCTGGAAGAAAGATGACATGGGCACCTCCTGCGCAAATCCCAGTGAGACCCCAGTGTGGGAGCTCATATGCAGCATTGTTGCGCACCTAGTACCCCTCCTGCAGCCTGGCTGAAAGAAGGCACATGGCTTGGTGAGTTCAGATCCTGCCATTAGATACCTGCTTTCAACTCAGGCAGTAGACTACCTTGACTGCCTAACTTAGACCTCTTAATCTCCCATCTCTATTTTCTCTTAATTTACCTGAGTGTTGCTCTTACAGTATTCAACTCTGGACATTGCTTGCGTTACAATTTTAGGAAAGACACTAAGAACAAATTTATCTTCTCTTAAATCGCTTACATACTAATTAACCACTTAAGGATACTTGGGTAAGTTTCTTATCATTCAACAGAAAAAAATATTCAGAATAGATAGCATTTCTTTACTGGAAAAACTATACAAAGGGAATTAATTCTTAAGCTTTTTTAAATATAGAAACCCTCCCAGCTCTGAGGGAAAAATTCTTTGTTAACGTTTTAGGTTGCTGTGGCACAGAGCCAGCATTTCAGTTACACTGCAAAAAGCACACAAGGATTACCAACACCTCTCTTCAGTGTCTTCTAAGTTTTATTAAATACTCAAAAGTATTTAAAAGGTCAGTTACCCATTTCACTGCTATCAGGGGATTAGACTAACATGATGTGTTTGTCTCCTATTGTGAGTAGTGAAAATCCCCCTGTATCCAGCATGTTTTGTTTGGATTGAGATGGCATGCAGCTGATGGCTGTGACCTTCATGGTGGCTTAGATCCCTGGCTGGCACTGATTTTTGATTTAGTGCCGATCTGCTGCGCTTGTCACAGGCTGCAAGGTGCTTTCCATGCACTAATGGAACAGCTCAAGGGCAGAGGGGCCCTGTAAATGTCTGTCTTTCACCAACACTGTGCTAAATAGAGAGCTGAGTTTTCTACATGTGAATGACAGACTCTGAGATTATATACAGGAGTGAACTGGGAGTTCTTTCTCCTTGGCTGATGCTTGGTGGTAAATAAATGTCACGGTAAAATGTGAAGTTTTTATTACTCGGAGTGGTAATGAATAAATAGTGTTTAACTCTGTGTTAAACAGAATACTTAATGTTGCTTATATATCCACATCTGATGTCAGGAACTGGATAAATACAGACCACATACCTTGTAAGCAGTTGTGTATTTCCTTCAAATCCTAGAGGATTTGCACCAAAGTTAGGTTTGACTCTGTCTGCATTAGTAAGTCATTAATAAATCCTCC
Organism: Turnix velox; assembly: GCA_013400935.1. Lineage (NCBI taxonomy): Eukaryota > Metazoa > Chordata > Aves > Charadriiformes > Turnicidae > Turnix > Turnix velox. Next base: position 60,503 of record VZTY01027952.1, read on the forward strand.
TCCTTAATGACATATTCATCTGAAAATTAATTCATTCTAAGCTCTGCCTAGCAGGAAACCAACCTATAGCATTGAAAATGGCAAAGGATTCCAGGTTAACTCTGCTTATTCACCAATGGCAGAAAAGGATGAAGGGCTAGCGCTGTGGGTCTGCATAGGGAAAACCTAATATGGTCAATAAAAGCTTCTTCTATCTACAGGTGTGAGAAAGACCATTAGGTTTGCCTTAACAGTATAGGGAGTAGCACAATGGAGTTTAGTTCCATATTAATCTTGTAACTTATTTTTAATAAAGCAGTTATTTCCAGTATAAACATATTCCTTGCACTCAAAACAAGATATCAAACTGATTAGTAATTTCCATCTATCAGATGCAACCTGGAATGTTTGTATAACATAAACAAGTGGGATAATAAATACATGCCCTCTGAAATATAACACACTACATCATAGCATCAGCTTCTGCATAGAACTTCTTAGGTAAATCAAAATGAGGAAAAGCTCTGTCAGAGCTTGAAGAGGAATGAGAAATTCTGCTTACAAGCTAGAACTATCTCTCTTCTTATTATCAGAAAACTATGTTTATTAACTAAGGAAAGGAAATGTTCTGTTGCTTCCTCATTCTGTCACTTGAAAGGTAAGTGTGTTCTCAAGGCTACATAAAACTGCATTTTTGCTGCCCACTCCCCACAAGGAAGCAAGCTGACAATAGCAGGACTAGGGGTAATGGATCCAAGCTGAAGGAGGGAAGATTTAGGTTGGATGTTAGGGGGAAGTTCTTTACTAGGAGAGTGGTTAGGTCCTGGAACAGGCTGCCGAGGGAGGTTGTGGATGCCCCATCCTTGGAGGTGTTCAAGGCCAGGTTGGATGGGGCCCTGGGCAATCTGATCTAGTAAATGTGTTTGTTTGGTGGCCCTGCTAGGCAGGGGGGTTGGAGCTACATGATCCTTGAGGTCCCTTCCAACCCGGGTCATTCTGTGATTCTGTGATCTGTGATTCTAGTAAGGGGTAATTGCAACCTGTGAGCATTCTAGCCATGAAGTTATGCTCAGAATCAGTTTTGCTGACTTCAATCCATGTACTGGGCAAAGCTACATTAAGCCATTTTTTCAGCAAAATAAATTGTTTTACTCCTTTTCAACTTAGTTTAACTGCTTCTTGCAGGGGAAAACATCCTGAAATTGGACTAAGATATTCTGAATTTATAGATTCTGAAATCACCTAAGCAACTTCTATGGAGAAGGCAATGGAGTACATCCATTATAGAATTTTGTAACAAAGGAGTTTAAAATAAGTTTCCCCAAGCCCTTTTGTTTCCAGCAATAGTGAGTACTGTATGAGTTTAGCCTATAGCAGAGAACCTGTAGTTCTCTCATTTGGCCCATTGAAGTATTTTCACTTGTTTTGACAGCCAGAGGCCAAGCAAAATCAAGCTATAGGCTATGGAACCTCAGTTTCCTCATCTCTGACAGGAAAGTGCTTTTCCTAAGGGTGTTGTTGGGCTAATTAAATACTGCAGCAAGAGTCTTACATGGAAAAAAGCGTGAGACAGAGAAAAAGAGAAAGAAAAAGAGATCAGTCCCACCTGTGACTGAGCTCTCTGATCGACTTCATCCTGAAGCTTGGCTCAGGGGAAGATGATTTGGAGAGATAAGGGTGGCACCAGACAGTGCTGAGCTGTGGAGGACTGGAGCTTCCCTCCCGCATCTGCTGCTGCCAGGGTTTTGTTCAAACATTGTGATTGTTTGGAAGACCTTGAATCAGGACACCTGGAGTTGTCAAATCACACACCTTCCCAGACCTGCCAGGCTGGCATCCTACCTGCATCTAGATTGCAGCTGGGCACTCAGCTCCATATACCACCTGTAAATGAGCCAGTATCTGGCTGCCCTATGTCACAGAAAGTCTGAATTTCTCCTCTCTGCTTGAGCTCAGACACCACAAGAAGTTCAACACCTCACAGTCTTGGCTGCCATGATGAGGGGGCTTCATGGTTTTAGGTTCAACTTTATGGTTTCATGGTTTAGTTCAGCTAAGTAAGGCAAAAAGTACTGTGCTGCACCAAAGCTGTGTCCCAGTTTCAGTATGCTTCAGGCTGAAGATATGAGGGCTACCTACTGTTCTTGGCACCTTGTTCTGAAACCGTCACCATGGGCCTAGGACCTTCTATACATGCCTGTTTGAAATGTGCTGGGAGGAGGCTGGTCCTTGTGGCAAAACTGGGATGCTGGAAACAACAGCTGTGAGAAAGGCTTGGACATCAGTGGCACAGACTTGATGTGGAGCACCATAGCAGCTTTTGGGAGACTGCAGGCACACACACTTATTGATTGTCTCCTTCAAAAGAAAACATATCTTATGCTCTGGTATGAATATGATGCTTTTACATGACTTATCATTGCTAGGTACTCTTACATATTCCATAGTGTGGAACTAAATTAAGGAGGAACAACAAAATAGCATAGTTTACTTCTTAATTTCTTTGTATGTTATAAGAAGAAATCAGGTCTAGAGAGTAAATTTTATTTGCCTCAGTCCATCATTGGAAATTCAAGACATACATGGACAGCACATGAGAGCATGGATATGCCTAACACAGGTGATATTGTTTGAACATGCTTTCAAGCCCAAAGAGCAATGGTAGTAACCACTGAAAACAATGTGTATGGCAAGGCAGAGAAGCAAAGCATTTCAGTGATAGGAAGAGGTAGAGAAGGCAAGAAGTGACAGCTGAGACACAGACACAATCAAGACTGAGCATTAGATAGAACTAAAGGTAATGGGTACCTTCAGATTACTTAATTAGGTATAGGCTGAGGAGTCTTGTTCAGAGAAGACGCAAACTTCAGTGGTTGCCTTTATGATCATTGCCCAGAGAAGGTATTTATCCTGGAAGTGTTCAAAGCCAGACTGTTTGGAGTTTTGGCCAACCTGATCTAGTGAAAATTGTCCCTGCCTAAGGCAAGTTTGAACTGGATGATCTTCAAAGTCTCTTCCAATCCAAAGTATTCTTTGATTCACCTTAACATTAACTTTTCCCCTGTAGAGGTCAGTGAGACCTTGGTTCATCTGTGTAAGGGCTGTTTGCTTAAGCTGCTGTGAGACAGGTCTCTCAAAACCTTCCTGCCTCACAAATTTGTGAATCAGTAAAGAACCTCAAAGATGTCTGCCAGATCTTTCTCTAGCATTATCTTTTACTGCTCTCTGGAGTGAGAAAAAAAGAACATTAGCTAAAAATTTGCTTTGCAAAACTCACAGGAAGTTTCATCTCTCTCTTTGCTGTTCAACTGAATAACACATGAGCCACAAATCTCCACGAATGACCCAGTCTGAAGAGGTGTTGATAGGTAGGTAATGTAGTCATTGCATCCTGTGAAGGACCTTTTTCTTAAAATACATTCGCAGTTGTATTTTTTTAATGTCTTTAATTGAAGCAACCAAATATCGACATTAGACCAAATTCTGTGGGAGTCTCTGGGATCAGGGTCTCAGGTGGCTTTTAGTATGTGTGAACACTCAGACACTGAAATGGCCAGAGAGTCCCAGAGTGAAGGATATTAAAACTTAATATTCAGTCCTCATTTTAGAAAAAGCTGCTTCAGTGTTAAGCGGTACAGAAATATCTCATTAGCTTTTACCAGATCCCTGCCTTTGGAGGGCTCTTTCACTGTGTTAATGGCACTTTGACATTTTGTGGATTACTCTTTCAGGTTCCATAATCAATTTAACATTAACATTCATGTAAACTATTAATGAAATAATATTTTAAAAGAAAAATGTTCCTACAATACTGCAACATTTTAATGCCTCATTAAAATCATTAGTAATGCTAATATTAAAGAACTTGCTTCATCTTTCAGAGAACCCCAAAATAAATCATAATCAAATGTTTGCTAACATACAGCCAGAGAAATAATTTATACAGTGCTGGCATATAGGCATCACGTACTCTAAACATGACACTTTAAGGTCATATTATTAAGCACTCATTACTAGTTCTGGCTTTAGAAACTCATTGTACACAACATTATTTTATAATTATCCTTAAACATAGTATTGTTTGTGGGGTTTATTTATGAGAAAAATATATAGTGTGCATCTCAGCCAGCCAGTCCTTCTGTGGAATTCAAGTTGCAAACAATGACATGCTTCACTGGCCTCAATGACTTACAAAAGCCATTTATATTCAGTACTCTCATTTATGTTATCTTTAAAAATGAGTAAGAGACATATATTAATAGCAAGAAACTGGGAGAATGATTGCATCACAACTTGTCTCCAGGCTTATTGCAACATGTTATTCTCCATCAGTTTTACTGGCATGGGAACGTAATTGTCATATATAATAGTTATTAATACACATGTAAGGTTAGGTTCGTGATCTCCTCTTTGTTAGCAACTTTTGCACCCCAACCTGAAGGGCTTTAGCCACAGGAGTACCCTTTACTCAAGGAGTTGTAATGGTAAATCTCAAAGTGGAGCACTGATCTGGATCAGGCTTTACCCATGTGACAGGGACCTCATTAAGAGTGGGCTGAAACAAAAGCTGGTGCTGAGTGAGTTCAGAACTGTTTCACACCAGCACACTCTGGAAATAAGGTCTAGAAATGTGACAAAAGCAGGTGCTAAAGCTAAAGCTTCCCCAGACGGACGTATTAGTTGCCTTAAACTAGTGCAGACACCCTTCTAAATCCACTCCCAGACTTTCTTATTCACAAAATAAAATGGCAAAAAGTTGTGCAACTGCCCATACAAATTCACCACAGGGAACCAAAGAACCTACCCTGGGACCAAGTCCTCCAGCACAAGCTGGGCCAGTCAAGGCTGCTACAGGGGTGACTGTAGCTTTCCCTGTCACGAATTCTTCATAGACCTCTAGGCTGAGAACAAGCTGAGTCCTACCATGGTCCAAAAAAACTGAGCCTAGCTGGGATCATCCCTCTGTGAAGCTATAGTGTGCAGCTTACTCCTCAGTGTGTTGCAAAACACACTGGATTTTAAAGTCCTCTTCCCACCTTTGGACTGTCCTGGTCACCGTGCTAGACATCTGGGACCAGATCTGCTAGATAAGATAGGAGTTTTGGCCTTAATTTTCAAAAATTACATACTTGGCCTTTCCTGGATAGTTCACCAACACACCCACTGAATGCCACCCTCCTTCACACGCAAAACCAACTTGCATGTCCCACCATTATTTTGAGTTTTCCATGACCCAGGCCCCTAATGCAGAACACAGCCCTTATTGCTCAAGAAGCTTGGCAAATAAATCCAGCAGCACAGCCTTGTGAATTCACAGTCAGAGGGTTGATTCTGGCATGGTTTGCATTTTCTGTTTTAATTTGTCATTTGGTTTAGATGAAAGGTTAATTGCGTTTTCTCTTAATATGTTGAGTGCATTGTGGTAAAAAACAAGCTCTAGAAATTATAAAGCCATTTGTTAAAAGAACTCAGCTACATCATCTTTAGCCATTTATGTTCCCTTCAGAGAGAAAATTAATTGTTCCCATCTAGTAAGCTACAAAAGAAATACAGCCCACAAAGGGTGAAATATGAACATCAATGGTAAGTTTTGAATTTACCCTATTTATTTTGAATGTAAGATCTCATGACCCACTAAAATTCAGTTCACAGTATTTTATGAAAAATAATGGCTGAAATTGAATGTCTTAATTTACATTTAATGCAATTAAGAATGGTTTAAATTATGACTGATGAACAGCACACACAGATGTCAGTCAGTTTCATCAGAATAAATTGAAGTCACTGTCAATGAATGCTCCACTGATAAATCCCACTTTACATAAAATTAATAAAAATAAGGAAATATAATCCTTAGCTAATTCCAAAATGTTCTGTAATTCCCCTGAATTTTGGAGGGGGGAGGAAAAAAAGGGTAACAAGAGAAAGCCACAAAGTAGCATACGAAGAGTGATTTAATTTTAAAGGTGTCCTGTGTGAAATTGTAAAATGGTCTGAAAGTTTACTACAAAAGGTGTTTTTGTGCAGAAATACTTTGCTTTCCTGAAATGAGCTATGGCAGTGCAAGGAAGACTACCTGTAGCATATAGTTGTGCATGATCACAAGAGTGTTGTGCTTCTCACAGCTTCTTGGAGTCAGGCTGCACCACTATGCAAAACACAGCATCTGGCATTTTCCTTTCTTTTGCAGTTTACTGGGGTCCTGATTTACCTTCACCAAATTTGATACCCAGAAGAATTAGCCCAGAGTTTCCAACTCATGTAGTAAACATAATGCAAGTATTGTGTAGTGCATGAACACATGAATGCATGAATGGTATCAGCTTCTGCAAACGGGTATCATCTTTTGGCTCTCTCTTCCAGTGCAACAAGATCATGGCTCTTTGCTCATCCTTTTGAGCACTTCCACAGTATGTAGGACATTTTTTTTTAGAAGTAATACAAATGTAGGCTGATCTACAGAATGGTTTTGATGTAAAGTAAGTGCACACTGGAATTTCACCAAACACTTGATAACAGTATTTCATGCTAACACATGAGAGCAGATTTAATTCTGCATTCTACATAGAGAAGACGTTGTGGCTTTCAAAAACAATATAAAACTTCTGAATTATTTTTCAGTCTGTCTTCATGGAGCAAACATCATACTTGAGGAGCACTGGAAGCTCAATGTTTTGCTCACAAAATAATTATAGCATGGTTCTGTCATCCTGGTGCAGAAGAAAAATCCAACAAGCATTGTAATTAGTAGGTTTTTTAGCATTTCTTCTCTGCCAGTAAGGACTGCAGAGGCTGATTTTCCTAAATCTAGATACTCAGAGTATACAAGAATTACTTCTATTGAAGACTGGAGAAAGCAGGAAAATATTTGGCTTCCTCAGCACAACAGCCTACACATGATCATGGACATCATAACCACCAGGAATGCTACAGAGGACAAGCCCTGGACTGTTCTCCATGATTTGAAAGTTAACCATAAACACTTTCCTTGAGGTCATGAGCTACTGGTTGAGGGTATGTGTACACATAAAGACATATATCTCTCAGATACTCGCATCTTCATGTCAAGACACTTTCAGGCAAGACACAATTGTTCTTTTGTGTGACGGAAACCACTTCTAAGACCAAGACACTGCATCCTGTAAATTGTATGCAAAAGCAATATATGATGCTAGTATAACTAAACTTTCCAGTAATACTTTGCAGTTAGAAACTTTTCTATCCACTGGATGTTTTTAGAACAAGTGTCAACACCCAAATTTAAATCTGTGCTTAAATGAACATGGTATATATTTTGCATAGGTAGATAATTATACCTCTTTCAGGATGTGCCTGTTTTCCTTGTACATCTGTCCTGTGAAATCGTATTTATTGTGATGCCTTCGTTGTGTATTCCCTCTGGGAGTGGGTGTTGACTGTATGCTGGAGAGCTGAGTGTCCTACTTATGCAATATGGCCACTGCACCAATCTGTAACCTAGACGGTTGAGAAATGTTATTATCCTAGGGAACAGAAACGATTTATGCAGCCCCTTTCTGGTCCCCAAAAGCAAAGGAGTGCAAGTTTAGGCCACAGCTGCTGACCTGAGAACTGTAAGAAGAACCTGCCACCAGCCGATCCTGACCACTGCCACTCACCCTTCAAGTTAGGGGGAGCTGTGAGAGCTCTATGTCTGGTCTTAGCAGCAGCTCTCTCTCCACATGGGGAGTGCGCAGCTCGAGCGCAGCTTACTGATCATCTTCATGGCCCTCCTCTGGGCCCGCTCCAACAGCTCAATGTCCTTCTTATGTTGAGGGCTCCGGAACTGGACACAATACTCCAGGTGGACACAATACCCACAAGAGCTGAGTAGCGGGGCAAAATCACCTCTCTGGACCTGCTGGTCACACTCCTCTTGATGCAACCCAGGATTTGGTTGGCCTTCTTGGCTGCAAGTGCATGGTGGCAGCCCATGTTGAGTTTGTCATCAACTGACACACCCAAGTCCTTCTCTTCAG